>ML780263.1:2080768-2093260 GCA_009831015.1 Picea engelmannii | reverse complement strand
GTTCCTATGAGGTTTTGACTCTTTCCTTATTTTTTTTCAGTGTCTCATTCTTATATGCATTGTATAATGGGTACCTAACATGGCCTTGGTTGTCAGAAGCCATTCATCATGTACACCCTAGTAGTGTTCAAGGGGGGTGTTGGATATATTACACACTCACCTATAATTATTTTCCTAAGTTTGATAGTACAATATTGAGAATGATTCCTTAGATAAGAATATTCTCTCTAGAGAATATTCCCCTACAAAATCGGGTGTTCCTCTTTAGTTCAAAGTCAGTTACACTCAATTAGACTAGTGGAAGTCACTCATGCATGAAAACCTCGGTTTTATCACCAGCAGTTTCATGTGTCTCTCTCACTTCCACATGTGTCTTAGTTAAGTGATGATTGCATGGATCGGTTAACTAGGACTAGGTGACATTTCACTCCAATGTTTGTCAATGAGTGTCTATATCTCTCTAGATCACTACTATGGTGCATTAGTTACTTATGTATCCTATATCTATTGTAAATTATTCACTCTTTGAGTGTCGAATACAGTTAATGATAATTCTTCTATTATTTTATCTCCTTCTTCATCTTTCTTAATTTCTCTCTACAAATGTGTGTGGTATTTTCTAGCTAGATCTATTTTGTGCAGGTTCAACACATTTACATAGACTATGCACCCAAATCCTCAGAAAAATTCCCAAACTAAGGAAACTCGGATTCACAAGAGAGAATCGACCTCTATAAATGCACCCCCACTAAAGGAAACTCGGAATCTAAAGGAAGAACGACCTCCACATTTCCAACTTAGAATTTCAGGAAGGAAACACACTTAGAATTAAGCACAATGAGAAACCTGTGATGATATCTCCCTAAAATGATTAGGGTGTATAGTCTCAACACCGAAACCAGGAGAAATGAATGGTTTCTCCAAAACCCTAGAATATTTTCTCAAGAGATCTCCAAAATATTTTTCTCAAATGACAATGACAAGAATGAGAGGAAATCCCTCCTTTTTCCCTTTTATGTTCACTTGATCCTTTTTTTCCCGCCCCTTTATTATTTAAAATAAATAAAATCCACTTTAGTGGGTTTCTCACTTTATAATTTTAAAGTAACTTTTTAATTATCCTAGGACACTTGTCCCCTCTTTCCCACTTTTACTTTATAAAGTTCTCCTAGGAGAAATATTTCCCCTGGTTCACTTTTCTTCCTTAGCCCATGGGAAGTTAATTAGGCAAGCATAACTCTCCCCTTGTGACTCTTAAGTGGATGGGGACATCATAGTCCTACCTGCCAAATATTTACTGTCCAGAATAATTTTCAATTCGAGATGTTGAAGTACTTGTTCCCCCTCCCATGTAACATCTTCAATAAGCATATATTTCCATTTGATAAGGTACTATTTGATAGTCCTATTTCTCATCTTACGTTCCCTGCCCTCCTGAATTTCTTTAGGAACCAGAACCAACTTTCCATCTTCATATAATGGTGGAAGCTTAGTAGAAGTGACAACATGTTGTCCCAATTCCTTCTTGAGGCATGAAACATGGAAAACGTTATGTATCCTGCACCCCTATGGAATTTCTAGCTCATAGGTCACTTCCCCAATCCTCCGTTGAATCCTGTAAAGTCCATAAAATTGAGGTGTCAACTTCTTCGCCCCTCTCATTTTTATTGATGACTGTCGATAAGGCTGTAGGCGAAGGTACACCAAATCCCCCACTTCGAAGTTGCGCTCCACCCTGTGCTGATATGCATACATATTCTATTGATTTCAGGTCATCTGCAAATTGTCTTTGAGAGTCTTAAGGATGTAATGACTCTCTTGGATCCAGTTTTTGGATTTTGAGGCCTGAATCTCCCCAAATAGATGGTCAAAAAATGTAAGGGAATTGTATCCATATAGTGCCCTGAAGGGTGACATCCAGTTTGACATATGATAGGATGTATTGTAACAATGCTTCCCAAGATGCAACCATTTAATCCAAGACTTCTTTTGTCTTGATACATAATTTATCAGATACCCTTCAAGTCATTTATTTATGATATTTTTTTACCCATCATTCTGGGGATGGTAGCTCATGTTGGGTGTAATTTTGGTCCTAACCACTATGAAAATTTATTGCCAAAAGCCTCCCATGAACTGACTATCCCTATCTCTCACGATGGTTTTGAGAAACCCATGTAGATTAAAAACCTCCCTGGAGAATAATTTTGCCACTTGTGCTACTGAATATTTAGAATGGATGGCGAAGAAATGGGAAAAAATTGTGATCCTGTCCACCACCACATAGATACAATCCTTACCTTGTGCTTGGGGTAGCCCTGTAATGAATTCCATTGACACACTCTCCCATTTCTATTCTGGGATGGGTAAAGGTTGAAGTAACACGGCCAGATGGGTGTGCTCTTCTTTGTTTTGCTGACAGTTACTACATTTTTTCACGAATATCATAACATCGTTCTTGAGGCCCTTCCATGTAAACTTTTCTTTGATATTTTGGTAAGTTTTTATGTATCCAGGATGTCTTGATAATGGTGAACTGTGGGATGCATGCATAACCTTCTCTTTTAGCTTATATTCTGGAACCAAATAGATCATGTGCGTGTAATAGATGATGTCATTGATCACTCTATAGCGGTCATCCTAGATTTTCCCATCTAATATCTCGCAAGAAAATTTACTTTTTGAATATTCTACCAAGAAGAGAGCTTTCCAATCTGTTATTACATCCATGAGGAAAATTTTGGGTGGCATCCTAGAGAGGGAATCCACCACTATGTTATTTTTCCCTTTCACATACTCAATCGAAAAATCGTAGGCTTGGATCTTGCTGATCCACTTCTGTTGTCACTCGCTCAATTCCTTCTGATCCATTAGGAACTTCAAATTGTTATGATCTATATTTATTTTGAACCTGTTCCCCACCAGGTATTGTTTGAATTTGGCCAAGGAATGCATGATGGCCAACATCTCCTTGTCGTATACTGAATAATGTTGCTCATAATCCCTAAGTTTGTGGCTCTTGAAATCAATGGGGAGGTTATTCGGCATTAACACTACCCTTATTTTGGTCCCTAATGCATCACACTCAAGCACAAATGGCTGAGTGAAGTCTGGTAAAGCTAGCAAAAGACACAAACTCATTACTTGTTTCATTTTTTTGAACGTTGCCTATGCCTCATCTATCCAATTGAAATCTCCCTTCTTAGTGAAATTTTGTAAGAGGTGTTGTCAGCTATGAGAACCCCTTAAAAAAATTCTTGTAATAAGTGAAAAGGCCAAGGAATCTCCTTAGTTTGGCCACATTTATGGTGGTTGGCCACTCTAAGATTGCCCTAATTTTCTCTTAGAGAACTTGGACCCCATTTTCCCCAATTATATGCCCCAAATAAATCATCTCAGTCATACCAAATTCACGCTTGGAATATTTGGCATATAGCTTATGATCCTCCAAGATTCCCAGCACCTCATCCAAATTCCTGAGATGTTCTTCCCAAGTCTTGTGAGGATATCATTGAAGAAGACTAGTAAAAACTTCTTCAACTGCTTATTGAACACGTGGTTCATGCAAGACTAGAATGTAGAGTGAGCGTTGGTTATCCCAAATGGAATAACCAAGAACTCATAATGTCCATAATGACATCAAATAAAATTCTTTGCGATGTCCTGCTCCCAAACTTTAATATGGTGGTATCCTGAACGAAGGTCAATCTTTGAAAAGTATTTTTCTCCCCTCAACTAATCCATTAGCTCATCAATCCTCAGAATTGGATACTTGTTATTTATGGTCTTCTTGTTAATGGCTCAGTAATCAATACACATCCTTAGAGTACCATTCGTCTTCTTGACCAACACTATCGAAGAAACAAAGCGATTAGAACTAGGCCAGATGTGACCCATCTTCAACAACTCCCTGATCATTTTCTCTATCTCGTCTTTGTACACCTTGGGATGGTGGTAAGGTTTGTATATGACTTCTTTAACCCCCTCTTATAATTCTATAATATGCTCAAACCCTCTATCTAGGGGTACTCCTAGAGGAATGTCACCAAACAAATTCTGGTGTTTACGAAGAAATACCTGAATGTCATCTGGATGTTGTCGATGATGATCCGGTAGCTCTTAGTCAGAGATGTAACACTCCACTTCCCAGTCTATGTTTTTATGATGCATCACTACCTCCATGTTATGGGATGATACAATCTTGGGAGGATACTGGTGCATTTCCCGTAAAACTACCTTTTTCCATCCAGTCCTGTGAATTCCATTTCCATGCCCCTCTAATCAGTCGTCTATTTTCCAAGGGAGTATATCCGCTGAACCCCAAGTACCACATTGGTATATGGCACATTCGCCACAAAGAAGTCATCTATCAACGTATAATTCCCCATGGTTTCTTTCAACTTAGGAATCCATCTGATGGCCACTAGGTATGATCATAGTGAACCCCTCAAATTCCTCTATCAAGATCCCTCGCCTCTCCACCATGGTTTCATATGTAAAATTGTGGGATTCCCCAATGTAAATCAACATTGTAACCTTGTGCTCCTGTAGAAATCCTCTGACTATGAATGTCTGGTACCTTGGAAGCCCTGACATGGATTCCATAATAGAGCCTTTAGCCCCATCCTATGATGTCTCCTCACCTGATTCCTGGTGTCCCTTTTCCTGTTCTGGCCCCTCATCCTCTATATCACTATCACTTTCATAATAGACCTCGATGTAGTGGTCCTTTCCTACTGTGTCCTTCCCTACACACATGTGTCTTGGAACCCAAGGATCTTGACAACTGAAACATATCTTCTTCTTCATCAACTCCCTTATGGTCTCCTCATCCAATCTCAGTTTTCCTTCCCAATCCTTCTGAAATTTTTTGACTTCTTTGTTCTTCTTGGGGAAGGTGGGTTTAAGAGCGAAACTTCTCTTAGGAACAACATCCTGCATGTCCATAGATTTTTTGACTGCATCTTGCAGGGTGGCTAGCTTATAAGCCTTGACCCATCCATGCAAGGGTTCAGATAACCCCTCAATAAACAAAATCACCATTCGTGCCTCAGATATGTATACCCACCATCACTACTAATCTATGGAACTCAGAGATAAATTCCTCAGGGATACCTGTCTGTTTGAGTTGAGCCAACTCTCCAAAATTAATCTCGAGGTCTTTCCTATCAAACCTCTCAATGATCCTTTGTGTGAAGTCAAGGTATGGTGCGATGCCTGCATGACCCATCATCACTAAACCATGGTACCAACACTCATGGGTCTTGGCATCTAGGTGTAGAGTAGCCAATTTAATGGCCTTTGTCTTTGTCATATGTTGTAGCTGGAAATCTATGTCCAATTTTTGTACCCAAGTCCTTTCCGAACATTTTGAGGACCTGTCAAAGCTAGGAATGGTCACTTTCCCTAGTTTCTTATGAATCTCATGGTTGGGTGTCTTTTTTTCCCCTCTTGGTCTATTCTTCTTCTTAAGATGGAAAACATCAGTGAATTACATAGCTTCCTGAAAGTCATTGGCCAAATTCATGTACTCCTACAAATAGGCCAAGTAAGAATAATCCCACTCTCTTGGCCCCTCCGGTGCAACCTGGCCATTCAATAATTGTGGCATGGTGGGTCTGGGTGTCTTTGTGTATAAGTGAGGGTGGATCTTCATGGTAGTATGAGAATCAGTCCCTTCCTCATTGTTAGAGCCCCTTTCACCTGTCAATGTTTCATGGAAACCTGCACATGAGATCTAGCTAAAGCATACACAAACAAAGCTTATCAAGAAAAAGAAGAGAGATACACAATGAAGAATAAGAATCAATGCATATTTATTATGTTATCAATGAGTGAGTGATATTCACTCATATAGGCAATGGCATCCTTTAATTAGGAATGCATGCATAATAGTCATGGTCTAAGATTAGAAAGTCTAAAATAGAACTAGTCAGTTAACTCCCACCGAACTAGTGTTACTCCCACTGAACTAGTGTGCCAAAAACATAATTTTTTCCAACACTCTCCCTAAGAATCACTATGAATTAAAAAATGAGTCTTGGATACTAGGACATATTAGGTACTCATGTATAATGCAAGTAATGAACACTGAATAAAAATGAGGAAAGACGAAAAACCACGTGGGAACAAAACCCCCCCTCAAAAGATAATGTATTAAAAGAAGAAAATGGCAGCTGCTAGGCAACTGTGTTCTTCACTGCAAGACGATCCTACAAATTCTAAAAATTTTGCTCACTAAAAGTCTTCATGAATATGTAGAAATATTTATGGATCTGATGAAGTCCTTTGGAAACCTGTCAGACCTTGTACCTCTTGATTTTGTGGACCCAACTAGACCTGAAAATATTCCTTTCTGGTGGAAGTGGAACTCGATTCCAAGTCTAGTTTTGTAGGAGTGAGTCATACACCTTATGCATGTCTTCTTTACATAATGGATTTCCCACAACCTTATTGTTGTTATGTGGATCAATAGATTGAACCATATAGCAATGCATGGGAATTGCAAGTTCTGAAGATGAAAATACATGAGAAGGCTCCTCATGTTGAGATCAAGTCCTCCTCGAATCCAATGGATTGCCTACAAGGTTTCCTTCTTCCTAAAGTGTGTTTTGTGCCTTCTTGGGAATATTTTGAAGCTCTAGTGCTAGCTTCTTATTTGGTTGTACTACCTGCTTATTTCCATGTACAAAATATGAGTGTATGGAATCATCTCTGATGTTTGAAACTGATGGAAGCACAAGAGTATATGCATGTTTCACTGGAGGTGCATGCAAAGTACTCTCTTTATGTGTGAGTAGAAAATATGATTCATTGTCATAAAACTTAGTGAATTTATACAACCTTGACTTGTGATCCACCTCACCAATTGCAATAATGGAATTTTCATGCATGTCAATTAATGAGACTAAATCTAATGTAAATTCAACCTTTTTACCTTTCTGAGTGATATGATAAACTGAGAGAAGATTCATAGAAATATTTGGAACATGTAAAAAAATATCAAAACTTCCATTGTGGAGTTCCACTCTCCCTTCTCCTGCTACTTCTATTGGAGTATCATCCCCCATGAGAATAGGGGGTCTTGAGCATGGACTCAAAGAAGAGAAAACTTCCTCTTTTTCTGCCATATGATGGGATGCACCGGAATCTATAATCCATGAATCATATGAGTAATTAATTGCAACCAGAGAATGATGTTTACCTTTCTTAGGCACATGGTCTTCTTCCTTCTTCTTCTTGGCTCCTTCAGGAATGAAGTCTCCAAGGTTATTCTTCTGAAGTACCTGTTTCATAAGATCAATCCGCTTCTTCATGCATGTGGATTCTTCATGATTCGATTTATTACAATATGTGCACTTATTTCCCTTCTTCTTATTCCCTTTGGAATTTGAAGAATCTTTGGAACCTGAAGAATCCTTGAAGGGTTTGGAATATCCCTCCTTCTTTGACTCTGGATGTAATAACTCCTTTCGTTTCTGCTTCGATTTATAATTGGATGAACCTTTTCCATCATGCATGGTGAGTGCATGTGCTTTGGGATATTTCGTGAGGCCCATCTATATGATTTTTTTCTTCTCTTGTGTGAGAGACTCAATGAACCGAGCCATCGTAGGCATTTTCCAATTTGCGCCCAAAACACATCTACCAGAATGGAAATTGGAGACATATACAACATATTCTCGTCCTAGCTTGGACAATATTGTTAGAATAAGTTGTTTCTCTTGTGTAGAATTGTCAATACTACATTCACCTAAGCTCAAAATAAAATATTTAAATTTATCAAAGAAATCATGTTACATGTATATCATCAAAACTTTTAGGGTCTAAGGTATTCAACTCTACCTCAAGCATATGACCTCGCATCTCATCCTGCTTTCCAAAGAGTCCTTCCAAGGTGGTCCATATCTCGTTTGGAGTCTTGCGTGTAGCAACATGAAACCATAAATCGGTGGATATTAACTCATGAAGTATTCATGTGGCCTCATCCTTACGGTTCTCCCATCTAGTCTTCTCAAGCGCTCATGTAGGTTATGTTTTTGTTGCCATCGTCAAATTATACAGTCCTTTTATTTTGAGTTGGAATGTGGCCTTCAAATTCCATTAAAAATAGTTGTACGATGTGAGTAATATCACCATAATTGATTCAAGAAGTTGCATCGCCTCCATCCCTACTATTTATTCTGAAAAGATCCTGAAAACCCAGATCGTGGATTATGAGATATGATTGACGGTGCTATGGCAACTATATATATGATAAAACATATATATCTCCTAAAATAGGACGTGGGTTTTGGATATTTTTGGTGATCATGAGAATACCTATGTTATACGTCTCTAGTAAATATTTCAGCCCGACCCAGATCGTGGATTTTGAGATATCGCAATTTTACTGTAGAAAACCAATTTGTGGAGGGATACTAAATCGTCACACCCTAGAGAAGGGAAAAGTGCGACGATGTTGAATCATCGCACCCTAGTGAACGAAATAGTGTGATGATTGTCAAAAAATGAATTGTCACACCCCGAATGAATAACATATTGTGACTACATTTCACCTTGGTTTTGTATAGTCCACGACAAAGTTTTTGTGCGACTGTCGCACCCTTCAACAGGGATAGGCCACGATGATTCCAATCCTCGCACCTTTCGATAGGGATAGGCTGCGACAATTGAAGAAACTAGGTTTACTCAAGGAATATTTCGCTCTTCTCTGGCTTTTCTGGGTTTCTCCAAGAAGCTCGGCTCTGATGCCATGTCAGTGTTTCATGGAAACCTGCACAGGAGATATAGCTAAAGCATACACAAACAAATCTCATCAAGAATAGGAAGAGAGATACACAATGAAGAATGAGAATCAATGCATATTATTATGTTATCAATGAGTGAGGGATATTCACTCGTATAGGCAATCACATCCTATAATTAGGAATGCATGCATGATAGTGATGGTCTAAGATTATAAAATCTAAAATAGAACTAGTCAATTAACTCCCACTGAACTAGTGTTACTCCTACTGAACTAGTGTGCCAAAAATAGAAATTTCTCCAACATCACCATTCTGATTTGTTTTAGTATTCCCTTTCATGGTGTTAAGTGATAGCTTCCCCAATAGGTCCATCATCATCATTTGGCCCTTGGCCAAATCATTCATCATATGGAAGAGGTTGCCAATTCATGGGTTTTCTTCTTCCCCCATGTGCTCCTTCCCTTAACTTTCTCTGGAATGTGCTACTCCTTCACCCAACACCCCTTCTTATCTATTCCCTTGAGGATGTTCTTGAGATCCGTACCTACACCTCTTGTATGTGACGTTTCTATCATCTCCCCCTCTCATAAAACTTACTCAACTCTTCCCTCAAACCCCACAACTGCCAAGGAACATGCTCTGATACCACTATAATATCCCCACTAGATATCTCTTTACATTTGTGGAATTTGTTTTGCATTTTAAGGTTGGTTTGTCCCTGATGTATTTCTTCAATTGGTTTATATCCAAACTAGAGTAAAGAGGATAACCACATAGTGTAGAATAGACTCTGCCTACTAGAGATGCACCCCTCTGAGATTTTACTTTATATATATATATATATATATATATATATATATATATATATATATATATATATATATATATATATATATATAGCAACCAATAAAAGGAGAATATGAATCCTATGTGCCTGACATGAATGATGGCACTTTCATGAACATAAATGTTGATTCCTCAAAAATGATAAGCTCCCACACACAGATATGAGGAGAAATGCGCCTACTTGTGAGGTACATATCAATCCTCAATCTGTAGTGATATTTTATGTGTATGGGTTTATAGATGCACCCATATTGGAGGTAAGGTGCCACACAATAGATCTTATGGTCCTACACTGATATACACACAAAAATATCTCCACCAATATGTCTATGTTGCATCCAGATAGAGGAAGACACTCCCATAAATGTTGTGGCTCAACTGTAGCAACAAACTCACCCAGATAATGTTGAATGTGCTCTGAAAAGGGAAAACTCAACTCCAATTAATAAATAATGCTCCTAGTTCTTCCAACAACAAAGACCAAGGGGAAAATTTCTCCACAAGATGATAACACTGCCCAGCACTAGTTTTCTTCAGTTCCCACACTGAAATCACCCATTAACTTTAGAAATTGTGTCCCCACTTGCTACAGATGAGTGAGATAGAGAACCCCACATAGTAATGCTTGGTCCCCACTAGAATATGCATCCATCTCATCAGAAAAATTCCTAGACTAAGGAAACTCATCTTCACAAGAGATAATTGACCTCTAGAAATGTGCCCCCACTGAAGGAAACTCGACCTATAAAGGAAGAACGACCTGTACACTTCAAACTCATAATTTTATGACAGAAACACACTTAGAATTAAGCACAATGAGAAACCTTTGATGATCTCTCCCTAAATTGATTAGGGTGTATAGTCTCAACACTAAAACTAGGAGCAATGAAGGGTTTCTCCAAAAACCTAGACTCTTTTCTCAAGAGCTCTCCAAAATATTTTTCTCAAATGACAATTGCAAGAATGAGAGGGAATTCCTCCTTTTTCCCTTTTATGTTCACTTGAGCCTTTTTTTCCCGCTCCTTTATTATTTAAAAGAAATAAAAGGCACTTTAGTGGATTTCTCACTTTATAAATTTAAAGTGACTTTTTAATTAGACTAGGACCCTTGTCCCCTCTTTCCCACTTTTACTTTATAAAGTTATCCTAGGAGAAATATTTCCCCTAGTTCACTTTTCTACCTTAGCCCACGAGAACTTAATTAGGCTAGCAGAATTCTCCCCTTGTGATTCTTAAGCGAATGGGGACATCACAAAATGTCTCTCATTTCCTGACAATGACATTATAATGATGTGTAATACCCTCGTGGTGTCTTATGTGTCCCTTAGGATGATGCCTACTGATTGTCGATTGGCCGATGAGCCAACTCTGCACCTCATTGGGCGAGAAGGGCCTTTAAAATCCACTTTAAGTAAGGGATCAAGAGGATGACATGGATAGTGCCACATGTCAAGCATAGAAGGTGCCATGTGGCATAGTGATTTGGAACCTATAGGTGAGATTCTGTTGGAAATATGGATGCCACATACCAAGTGGTGATGGTGCCATGTGTCATGTAGAGATGACGCCACGTCTCAAGAGGATTTAGTACTTGTAGATGAAAATATAAGAAAATTTGGGCCATTCATCAAAGTTTGAAAGGTTGGAAAGGCTATGTGGTGGTCAAGAATGTCATCGATGAAGAAGGGATCGATGATTTAATGAGAGTCATTGATCAGTGGTGGGTCATAGTTAATATCCACCATAAATATTTGAAGAAACCCTCATAAGTTATACAATGGATGATGACGTCATGAGTGACATGGCATGCCAACGCATTCGAAGGACAACGGGTTTCATCACATGGTTCGTCGTAAGGTCAAGGGTCATCCCTATTGGGTCCAGACGATTGGATGGTCATTTGCAATTGCCAATCATCATATCTACGTGTAGAGAGATCTATAAATTTTGTCATAGATGGAAGGGTTGGCAAGGTTATGTTTTGGCTAATAATTTCTACGATGACAGAGGCATCGATGAAGCAATGAGGATTGTTGGATTTGTGGGCCAGTGAAATTAGTCCATTGATCCAGTTGTAATGTCATCAGAGCACAGAAGAATGGAAGAGTGGGCATTAATCACCGATTCCTTTATAATCCTCAACTAAATTAGATTCGTTGGATGAGAGGTGTGAGGACCGTCGAGTATAGAATAATCACGACTAACAGATCATTGTTGAAAATATTTCTTAGGTCTTTATGACCCATTGAAATAAAATACCAATGAAGACGACTAGAGGTTTTGTGGGATTGGAACTAGGGTTCATTGAATTGTGTGGCCAATTCCACGTCGATTAACACTTGGGATAGGCATCCATGTGGACACCACATGGAAATGAGGTGGCACAGCCAATGAGGCCTTAGAAATTTTTAAATCCATAATGTTTGATCTAGATCTTGGTTTTGAGCATGATGATATTTGTTGGAAATATTTTTATGACCAAAAGATGATGGTACCCTAGAGAAGATATTTCGACATGATTAAGGAAAAGAGAAATTTTAATACCCCATCCCTAAAAAGGGTACTTAGGGGGTTGGGTGTGTTACAATGTGTAGGTGGGAATATATATCTATGATGGTCTCTTCTGTTTCCGACCTAACCTTCTCCACACTAGAATTAAATCTTTGTAGTCTACCCTCATCAAACTTTACCTATTTGAGTTGTTCCTATAGCTCCTTGATTTGGGCATCATTTTCTATATTTTGATGGTGTAGATTATGTTAGGATATTTAGACACTTAGGAGTTAGTTAAGATCTACTTGGTCTAATATGTCGTTAGGTAAAAGTGTGTTTCTTTAGTATGCATTAGTATGCATTTGTAGTTAGGAAATCCGACGGTCACGATATGTTCCCGACA
>ML780263.1:2062014-2075284 GCA_009831015.1 Picea engelmannii | reverse complement strand
GTGGTCGCGTTGGCTGGGGCCGTGGATGTTTCCCCGTAGGGGTTTTACCACGTGAAAACATCAGTGTGTTGATCTTTGATCTGGTTATGTGAGTGGTTACTGAAGGTGTTCGTCCTCTGTTGGAATACCTGTGTTGTCAAACATGTTAGGATATTTAGACACTTAGGATTTAGTTAAGATCTACTTGGTTGAACAGATTACTGATATTATATTATGTTGTTGTCATGAAATTTGTGCCAGTATATATTATGGTTAATGGGTATTTGTTGATGTTTTCGTCACTGGGGTCTGCATGAGTATTGATATAATATTACCCGATGTTCATGACACTTTCCTTATTTTTCTTGCACAATCCTTCCTAAGGCATTATCATATGTGAACTTCTTTAAGTTGGGTACTTCACTCAATCTCAATGGAGTAAAAAGTCCCAAACCTAGTCCATTGAATTGTGTATGTTTACTGACACTTGTTGTCTATATCTCTTAGATATCAATGTCCATCGGTTGAGCATCATCGTTCCTTGCTTCAGTGTCTTTCTTCTACTTTTCTTTAGCTTCCCTTTCTAGAGCTTCCATTTTTTCCTTCTATGTTGATTCTTCTATTGTTGTTGCTTATAGTATGGATATTTTTGTTACTATTGCATTGGCCTTAGACTTAGCTTTAGTTTCATCACTTTTCCTTTTATTTTCCACTGCATCTTCTTTTTTATTGCAGTTATTTTCTTTCTTTCTCCTCTTTTTATCTGTTATTGGTTCTTCTTCTTCAGTTGATCTTGATTGCACCAATGTAGTTGCAGCAAATGTATTCATTGGTGCCTCTTTTGTCTCTTTCTTCTTGGCTTCTTCTCATGCCTTCTCTTCATCATCAATCCTTTCGATATGTTTTCCTTGTATTTTTGTGATTAATTCATTGTAGGTCATAGTTATAAAATGGACCTCTTCCTCCTTCAAAACTTCTGACATATATTCCCAAGGCACTCCAAACTTATTAAAGTGTGTTATAGAATTTTTTTCCACACTCTATGCATCATAATTTGGTGGCCTTCCCTTTCCCTCTGTAGACTCAATTTCCCCATTTTTCTCAATCCAAAGTCAAAAATTCAAAATTTTGTTCATATACACAGGCTATAGTTAGATAACATGCGTACATGAAGGTTGCTACATTACATCAGGTTTTGTGCTCAAAATTAAAAATGTTTTGGGTTTTCCATACCAAGTCATGCGATCCATAACCCTTGGCCTTTCATATTCTAGAAACTCTCTGATTCGACCCTTCAATTCCCTTTGGAGGCTATAAATTCAGCCATATACAAGCTTTGAAGGGGAGGGAAAATACACTCTAGATAAATTTCACCTAATATTGAGTCTACATGCCTTTGTCCTTTAATTATAAACTTCCCTTATGTTCAGACCCAAGCTCTTGATATTTTGTGAAGGAGAAACCAAATTACTCCTAAAACTTGTGAGCTTTCCTTGTGGAGGATTGAAGTGGTGAAGGCCCAGGTGGAGGGAATTCGTTTCTTGGTTTCGACGAGTGTTGATACATAAGGTTTTCACCTATGTAATTATGCTGATTATATTAATAAAAATACTCCTTTCTCCTCCAATTACATGTTTCAAATGTTTGTATTATTTTCCATGGGTAAATTTGTTATACATGTTGATTAACTATGCTAGTTTATATGCTAGAATTTCATATATTTTCCATATTCTTGTGTATATTGGATGTTGAGGGAAAGTTATAGGTATCAATCATTAGATCGTTATCTCAATTATGGTCTCCAATGAACGTCTAGAAGAGGTAGGCTTCTATCCTTTCTTTTGTTGGAATTTTCATTTGTCTAGAATACCTGATATTAGAGTTGATTTTTGGGTGTCGTTTTGTCTATTTTTGTCCTACCCCAAACCATATATAGTTGTTCCTCATAAAATAATTGGTGACTCCACTGGGGAATTTTCCCTTTTGTGGTTGTTTGGTTATTTTTCTCTTTTATTATTCTCTATTTACCTGAGTTTCTATGTCGCTTGTTTCTTAGCATCCTCTACATTGCTTTATATATGAGTTTCTTGACCTAGTCCTTATCCATTCAGTGTATTTCTTGGAATATGTGGGTTTTCCCTTAACATTCACATACATATGCATTCTAGCTATGTTTAGGACACATACATATGCTTATGTTCCCTCAATAGTTGCATACATATTTTTCTAAGCCTTTTTTGGCTTAGTATGGTGTTTGTTGGGTGAGTTCTAAGTGTTTTTTAATATTCTTGGGTCTTTTTCCTATCTATTGAGTTTTTGTAGAGTGATAAGAAGTTCTGTCATTATTGAATTTTTGGAAAACATGTCTCTTGTCATTTTTCTCATTTTTAGTCCTTGCATTTTGGTCTGAGTAGTAGCTTCTTGGCGTCCTTCTTGGCTTGTCTTCCTTTTCTTGTAGTAGGGTCTATCTAATAGGTTTTTTATTTAGTCTTTGCATTTCCATTCCCTTATATTGAAAAAACAAAAACAAAAATTGGCTTTTTCATTTCACTTGAAGCATTTGCACTTTTTTCTTTATTTCATTAGTCTTTTCATTTTAGGAAATATTTCATTGAAATTGAAATTGAAATAGGTTGCATCTTGTGCACGACATTTAGAAGCATGCCATTTCTTTTGAAAAACAAGACTAGTACTTAGGATTGTTTTTACATGTGTTTATTTCATATGTTGAGTCATAACACCATTAGTTTCATGATCACACATCTTGATTAAGAAGAATCCTCTAAAATTAATTCTCAATAATTAGAATTGACTAGAAATGATTTTATTTATCATGGTACACAAACAAGTTTAGGATTTAGGGCCTTGGAATAGGATTTTTTGAGTAAACATCTACAAGGCTACAAAATTCAACATATGTGTCTGTCGAGGAAATAATGAAACCCATTGTATAATTGGTGTCCTCGGGAGGCTCCACTAACACCAGAGTTAAGCATGAGGTCGCATGAAGTTGGTTGCAGAGATAGCCTGCCAATAACTTCTTAGCGTCAGAGATATTTATGGGGTTCTATTGATATTTAGGGGTTCTTGGGATAAACCAAAACAAACGGAATGAAATGTACAAATCAACTCTAATCCCAACTATGCTATATAAATGAAATGCTAACAGGACAATATCAAGAGCCTACCTCATCCAAACGTTCGATGAAGACCACTATTGAGCACACAAATCAAAGATTTATACCTACAACTTGTCCTCAACAACCAAGATACATAAGCATATGGTGATAATATATAATGTTAGAATATAAAATAGCATAATCCATTAACATTCATGACAAATACACCCATGGAATAATAATCCAAACTTTTGCAAGACATCAATTGGATGAGAAAAGAGTATTTCTATTAAAAATGATCAACAAAACTGTATAAGTGACAAAATTATGTAACGGAACACATTGGAACCGAGAATCTAAGTCCCTCTAGTTGGACCTCCACCACTTCAATCCTCTACCAAATGAAAGATCATATAAATGATACAATGAGGTTCTCCATCAAAGAAGGAAGAGATTGGGGGTAAACATTGTGTTCATACTTTCAAGGATAAAGGGATGCAGACTTAATGTGAAGTGAAATTTTTCTAGAGTATATTTTCTCTCAAAAGTTGAATTATCCCTTCTTCCACGGTTTGGATATGGCCCAATTTATAGAATTCAAGTGGAACTGAAGGGTCGATTCAAAATATTTCCAGTATATGGAATGTCAAGGATCATGGATCTCATGATGTGACATGGAAACCCAACACAATTTTTAATTTTGAGCACCAAACCCGATGTATGCAGGCTATAGTGGTGCAACCTACATATACGCATGTTGTCTAACTGGAATGGTGTGTATATCTAGAATAATATGATTTTTTGGCTCTGGAAGGTACAAAAAGGGGACTTCAAGTCTGCATAGGAAAATAGAAATGCCATCCAAGCAAGTTGCATGGGGTGAGGAAAAAAATTCTATAACAGATGACACCTAATGTGTGAGGTCAGAGGAGTATCTACGACGACCAAAATACATTATAATTCCCAGAAGTGGAGTAATGGAGTATCAACTGGAAGTGATAGTTTCTCATGAGAATATTACAATCCATAATGACTTTGTACACATGGATGCCAATTTGAATTACATTGCAGATCCATTTGGAAATATACTGAATAATTGTTCATGGCCATGAATAGGAAATACAATGTAGACACATTCCATATGATGTGATAGTCATGAACAAGGTCCAGTGAAAACCAGTCTCAAAATCAATATGAAGATATATGTATATAATGGAGTACAATCTAAACTTCCATGATCACTAAAGTCATATAGGTACTAGTCCAATGAACAATGGAAACAACTCAGGAAAGTTGTTATGGTAAACTAAATTTCCTCTACACTATCCTCCAAAGGTGCAAGTCTACATCATGTGAATAGAGGAGTTGGAGTCAAACACAATGAGGCTTCTTTTGATTACCGGTCCTTAATGTATATCGTTAACAAATGCGAGACAACCTATCGATAATGAAAGTAGGTATCAAGGCACCGATTACATTATTACAAGTGTCAATAAAGGTGTTGAGGTCAAACACTTAAATAATCCATCGATCATGAGACATTGATGTATTCCAAACTGTCGATGGCAGGAGAACTTGCCACTAATGACTGGAAGCCTCTAGGTACTTATAGGAATCTAGGCCTCATTTCTAGAATAGATGAGTTGAAGTCGATGGAAGAAGACCCACTGAAAGGAGAGCATTAAGACATCTCTCATCAGTCAACACGAGGTACAATGCAATATATTGATGGTTTGGAGGAACTCAGATGAAGAGGATGTTCATGAGACAATGACCATGTGTTTATTTCGCATGCACCAGATGAAAATAGTGCATGAAAAAGACCCTTTGAATAACAACCAATAAGGAAGACTACTGACAAAGGAGAGGAAAGCACCAATAAGGCTAATGGAATCCAAGACATTGCAAAAATACCAATGTGTAAATATATTTCTTGTTGTCGAACATAAGGGATACCCCCCAGTCAGCGACCATTAAGGATATGTTGACTGTTGCGTTCAAGGTTACCTACCCATAATGAAAGTAGGACTAGGATGCATGGTAGGAATACAACTTCATGTGACTCTGAGACACCCTGAGGGTATGTCCAACATGCAAAGTCAAGATTTCTAAGAAATTTATGACACGGGATTATAGACATCCTTTTAACAAGAGCATGAAACATATGGATAACTTAGGAAGCATAGACTTTATGATAAATATTTGTGATGTAGGAGAAATCAACAAAATTTCCACAGGGACTAGAATAATAACTAGTTGGAGGAGTAAACTCTAAGTAACGAGCTCATCTTCCTAAGGTCATACTAAATCTAAAATTTGGATGAAAATGACTCAAAATTTTGTGCTATGTTCAAAGGTGACAAGATTGTTGCCAATATGAGATAATATTCTTTTCTCGCCTATATGTTTTGGTTTTTCATAGGTAAACAAAATCTATGATACAAGAGAGGAAAGGAGTGTCACGAGTAAGAAACTAGTTCTAAAGAGTGGAACATACCTATGCTCAATGCAAGGAAGTGCATGTGGGGCATGGACACTTGGGGGAATATTTCCTCTTAGGGTACATGATGTTAAGCTGCAAAGTATATAAATAAGGCTCGTCTTGGCTAGTGATGAAAATTGTTGAGGTAAGAGGCTTATAACAAGAAAGAGGGAACCGACAATAGCCTCAATGCTGCAATAAATATAATGGAATGAAATTACAACTTAATTCCAAAGAATGTCCTTTTTCATAGATTCAGTCCCCTAGGCCCCAAAAAGTATAAAAAAACACCCAGGAGAACTCTTCTAGCCAATGTTGACTAGAGCATTCCTTTTTCGAAATTAGTCTACTTTGTCCCAAAAAGGGTTAAACTTACACCAAATAGACGTCTTTTCAAATCCATTTAACGAGTTTCAAAGAGACAAGTTCACTCGACAATTTTTCACTCTTTTAGATTGTCGAAAAAAATCTTAACTAAGACTCGGGGGGAGTCCCATAGGTACAGGTCAGAATGCTTGTGAGTAAAAATATGGGGTTCAAATGCAAAGTCATATTGGAACTTTAAGGGACTCTCGGTCCTATGGAATAAATTTTGCATGGGAACCAAATGGAAAAAAGGTTCTAACTAGGGAACCCATGTTTGGTAATCCTCTACCACTCAATAAAGACACTTCTAGCAGTAGTACGAAGGTTTTGTGTCACTAATGAATGGGTTCGTACCTAAGGCATACAGACCACAGTCATAGGAAAATGAAAATATGAAAAATAGAGTGACAACCTATCATGTATGTTGGTATAATAAAATACCTTTCGAAGTCACGAACAAGCAGTATGACGCTAGAAACCGCAAAAAAACCTAGACAAATCCACCAAATCCAACTCCTTCCACTAGGTCAAAAAAATAGTATAAACTATGTAAAGTGGATACAAAATTTCTACTAATAGTAAAAAATAACCAATTTTATCATACCATTTGAGTTTTCTACCCACATGGTGCATTTTGGACCTTTTTTCCCATGATCTTCAAGTGTCGATTGTGGGATCTATGATCAACAGAATTGACAACCGTCTGGACCAAGTAAGTCCTCTTCCCCTCCTCTTCATTTTTAGTGGTTCAAAATTCCAATTTAGTCCTCATTTTTTGCGTTTTAGAGGGTGAAACATATAAATTAGAGTGTATGTGAGATATAGTTCATTGGGTCACATGTATGGAGATATGTACATGGGAAAATTAAAGCCTTCCCACGTAGATGTGGACCTACATGCGACTGTTAACATTACAACCTACGTATAAGTCTGAAAACAATTTTTTTAATGAATTTAACTCAAAAAATGACTTTCCTTTGGCAGGATGGTGCTTGAATGGAGAGAGAGAGAGAGCATGAGGAGGTATATGTAGCAGTGGAAAGAGATGCAAGGGGCCAACTAGCTCTAAAAACATTTGGCATTTACAAATTTTGGGCTCTCAAAGGAATGAGGGCTCAAGTGAGGTTACTCCAAATGATAGTAAACAATTGGGATCTAGAGACAGAGGCCTTCAATATCGATGGGAAACCATTGAGGATTGAAGTTGATGACATCTATTTTATCATAGGATTGTCTCTTCGGGGTGAGATGGTGAATCTCAAAGCCCCGGGGGATGGGGGTGGTATAAACATAAGGGATTACATTTCCACCCACTTTGTTGTAGGAACAAAAGTTCGAAGATGAGATAAGGAAGATATGTTCATATGAAAACGAATTGTCATGAATAATGTCCTCATTTAATTAGGTAAGTATGAAATCAAATCAGAAAAAACTAGCTATTTCTTAGACTTCGTCGAAGCAAAATCGAGATCAAAGTCTTACAAAATAGCAATCCACTTATTTTATTTTCCCCCTGTAATACACCTGGTAAGGACGTATTGAAATGGATTGATATCTTCAACTACGGTAGTTTTGCAAAGAAATATATAATGTTGCAATATCTGAACTACATGTACAGTGGCCAGTGCTAGCTTCTCGACGTGAGATTACTTAATTTCAGGACCAACTAAATTTTGAACAAGATAGTAGAGAATGTGCTCATGGAGCTCATCATCCTCTTAAACCAGAACCATACCAACTGTCCCTTCATATGCAACGATATAAAGAAAATAGTGCCTACTGTAGTCTAGAGGCTTCATTAGAGGCATCGATACCAAGGATTTATTAAGAGAATAGAAGGATTCATGGGCTCACTCATTCCATATAAATGTAGTATCCTTCTTCAAAATATGCATGAAACCATTAGTTAAATTGGCATAGTTCACTATGAACTGATGCAAGAAGTTAGCCCTCCCCTGTAAACCCTGAAGTTGTCGAATGTTGCATAGGGGAGGAAATCGAAGTATTGCCTCAACCTTCATAGGATCCACCATGATCCCATTCTCAAAGACTAATAATCCTAAGAGATGGCCAAACCTAACATAGAAGATGCACTTGTGAGGGTTCAAATGGATGCGATAATAATGACATCTCTCAAATACTAGTTGAAGGTGAGTGGAATGATCTACTCTCTTGCGAGAGTGAGCAATGAGATTGTCAAGGAAAGCTTCGATAATATGCTTGAGATCATGAAAACAAAAGGTCATGGTAGGTTGGAAGGTTGATCTGACGTTTTTAAGTCTGAAAGGAATGCTTCGATATGAAAAATTACCCCAAGGAAAAATAAATGTTGTCTTGTGTTGATCCTTGGGTTTTATTTGAATTTGATTATATCTTGAAAATCCGTCCATAAAAGAAAAAACCTCACTTCCTACACACTCATTGAGAATCTGGTCAATGAAAGGTATAGAGAATTTATCTTTAGGAAAATCCTTGTTCAGGTCTTGAAAATCCATACATATGAAGATGGTTCCTTGCTTCTTATTCATGGGAATAAGGTTGGACACCCATTCGGTCAAAGGAACCAGGTAGATGAAACCAACACTAAGTAGCCTCTCCACCTCTGCCTTAATAGCAATGGCCTTCCTAGGATTAATAGCTCTAAGACATTTTCGAACAGGTCTAGCATCTAAATAAGTGTTGATCTCATGTTAGAAAATACCAGGGTCGATCCCTGGAATCTCTTCATATGACCAAGAAAATACATCTCAAAATTATTTGAAGAGATTGGTGTAGATCTGAATTTCTTCAGGCGAACAATCTGCACCGATATATACGTTTTCAATTTTACCAGGAATTCGAGAGATGTTGATCATGATGGTAGGAGAAATATTCTCCATGTTTCCTTCAGCATAAACACCATGCATATCTAGTGGAACCACAACGTGACCAACCATCTCACTCAAGGTAGATCTAAAGTAGTCATGTTTGATCCTAACAAGTTCTGGCAGGAAGTAAGGGCGATGATGCATACCATCCCATGGCCTATCGAGACCACTCATGGCCTCTAATATGGTTTAATCCTAAGGTAAAGTATAATCAAGGAAATCATGTGAACAATACCATTGGTTGACCCATACGGGCTCAGGAACAAGATCCTCCTTGTCTGTCTGTGAGGAGATAGGGTCCAGGTCAACAATAGTATTAATAACAATTTGATACGCAAATTATGATACTAACAGTGGAATTACCATTCCAATGTGTGATTGGCATTTTCCTGATAGATTCAAGGAAGGTAGGGTCAAAGGGTTGTTGAAATACAAAGTACAAAAAGGCATGAAGCTCATTGACAATGAAGACTCACTGGAAATGGTATAAATGTGATGAATCAGTGCCATGAAATCAAAGGTACCCATAAAAGAGGAATACATTCCAACAAAAATATCCTTAGTTTTCAACTAAGAATTGCCAATCACAGGTATTGAAGGTCCAACTGATGCATTAGGACTAGCATGTGCAAAGGACAGTTGATCAATCATCACTATTTTCCCTTCTTGAGGAAAACATAAAGTGCGGAAAATAGACGAAAAGACTGTGGTCATGGCATAAGTCCAATTACGCCCTAGTAGTAAATTATAGTCAAGGGGTGCATCAACCACCTCAACATCAACCTCCACTGCCTTTCCACCTAACTTGACTAGAAAAGAGGAAATAATTCCATGGGGTTGAAATGAACGACCATCAAATGTGGTCAACATAGTCATAGATTGAGAGAGAGTCAGAGAACCAATGACTTTCCAACAAGTTAGGGACATCACATATGTTGCAGTACATTCATCAATAAAAGTCTGTTTGATAGTATATTTCTTGTAATCCACATGAATTTGAAAGGCCACGTGGTAAGGAAAGAGAGGCTTAACATCTGTGATGTCAAACTTAATAACCTTTGAGATACACGGGTCTAGATATCCTAACACAAATAACAAGGTGTTCCTCTACACGTCTGGAGAAACTCCAAAGTCAACATCGCACAAGGGGTTTGACCCAGATATTTGACAATCAAATAGTTCTGGGAAGCTTTGACATTAGGATTTTGGGCATATCCTTTTAGTACTCCTTTCAAAATATGAGGTAGAGGATCTATATTTTTGATATGTAAAGGTGTTTCTGGAGGAGGGGGAGACTCTAGACCTGTAACAATCTGTGAAGAATTGTAATCAATAGATCGAGTGGCTACATTAATATGAGACTTGACCATATTAACACATAGACGATCACCTTCATGTGCCTAGGGGTTCTGATTCCCACTCAATGCATTTCCAGTATCGAAGGACCCTAAAGCCATGTGTTGATTATGCAGAAACATATTGGTCAGCACAACATGAGGTTATGATAATATACTCGATGATTCCTCAATTTTGGGTAATAGGTTGGTAAGGTGATCATCTTTACAAAGACTACAAGGAAACTTCAACTTCCTCTTTTCTTTCTTTCCCTCACCAACATTATTATTTGATCTATCATTGTTAGTGTTGTCCTTGTCTTTGTTATTATTTATCCCACCCTTTCAATTATTACCTTGTCCTTTATTTATATTCCCTCCTGGTTGTTGGTTACCATTTTGGTTGGTCAAAGATTGCATAGAATGCACATCCACCGACTAAGTGGGAGTGGAGGATGTAGACAAAGATTGTCCTGCTATAGACTGTCTTAGAGACAAATCCTTCAACCGGTTCGTCACCAAGTTTATAGAATTAACATTTAGAGATCATATGATGACATCGACATGAGGCCCATGCTTTTGTCTAAGGTCATAATTTGACCTCGATGCATTAGGAAGAATTTCATACAACATCCCAGATTGAGCATATATGAGGTCAAGTTGCTTGGCTTTGAAAATAGCTTCTTCTTCAGATGTTACCCCAGATGTAGAAACATCCTTCTAAATATAAGGAAATAGGAACTTAAGGAACCACTCCAACAGAAACTCTAGAGGAATGTAGGCATTAATCAACCTTTTTGATCTATGCCACTCTTGGATATGGTCTAAGATATTCATGGCCTTATCTTGGCGATGGGTCAACATAATTTCTATGATGACGTCATAACGAACCAAAAAATGGAAGTGGTTGAGAAAGACCAAAACCATCTAATTAAATTTTATGTATGTTTCCCTTGGTAGCTCAATGTACCATTTCACTGAAACCCCCGTGAGGTTGTGTTGAAATAGTCTCAAATGAATAGAATCGTCATTAAGAGAATTGTATGAGAACCAAAGATGAAAAGTAGTAACATGATCACTCAGATCCTCGCCAGTCTTTCCCTCGAATTTTAGAATGTCTGAAGGAAGCTTGGTGGGGACGGGGGTCCATGATAGATCGTGACACACGGGGTCATTCATTAATCTTGAAAAACTTGTAAAATTAAGCGTGGCCAAAAAAGGGAGTTAGGGTTGCAGCATATGAGCGCATGCTCCCAGGAAAGATTGATGTTGAGGGGTTTCATCCCATCTAGGGTTCTAGTATACACCATGTCTCTATCCAATAGGGACATATCCTCCTCCAAAATTATTCATAAGAGGTTGTATGGAAACCATACCCATAGGAACAATATAATGAGGGTTATAAACATTTCCCCTGGCTAGAGGAGCTCCAAGTTGGGGGTTTCCCATAGTATGAAACTGGCCTCCTCTGAATGGAACCCCAGAGGATAGAGGTGGATTCGTCATTAAAAATGTGTTAGTCAGAATTGGCATGGAGGAGGAAGGGTTAAAGGATAAAAAATAGGAAGTGGCTTGTCCTCCCAGTTGAGTACTCCATCCAGGAGCATTGAGACTAGGATTAGACCCAAAATAAAAAGGAGGTTGACCCCCAAACATAGGATTCATTTGGGGAATTTAACTTCCACCAAATGAGAGAGGAGTATGCGGAGGGGCCATGCCACAGTTTCAAGGATAGGATTTACATTACTCATTGGAATGGAGGATTAAATTTATGATGCCATATTTGGCATACCAAAAGAGAAAGGGTTAGACACTGAAGGTATGGGTTGAGAATTGTATCCAGGCGTACCAAAAAGAGACCCAAAAGGGTTCGTTACTATGGGTTGAGTAGTAACCACATGTCGGATAGGAGAAATAAAGGGAACCTCCAGTACTACAACCATCGCAGTTGAAGGAGTCAAAGGAACCCCATTAACTATAGTAGGTATAGGATTCAAAGGACTCCCCATGTCATTCGGACTCAAATCAGTACTCATAATTGTATAATCACAAGTATGGTAGGTGGAGGTATGTGTACCACATTTAGTAACTTTACGCATTGTAGAAGGAAAAGACTCAATATGCGGTGGTAACTTCCAAAAATGATGATACCTACTGTTAACTCCCAAAATAGCACCGTCATTTTGGTCGGGTTTTATGGTGGATAGCATGGCTATTGATAGTTTCCGCAATTCATTGTTGAGTCTTTTTAGCTGCAAAACTTAAGTTTTGGTTTTGACCCATAAAGTATTCTTTTCAAAATTTTCATTTTACACTTTCATCAGCTAACGTGTGTCCAAAATTTGAGTATGCGCTGTTGAAAGTGCATGCTTTCTACAGCTAAGGAACAATTTTTCAAAGGTCATGCGCTGTTGAAAGTGCATGCTTTCCACAACTAAGGAGTGCTTTTTACAAAAAGGCGCGCTGTTGAAAGTGCATACTTTCCACAACTATTGAGCGGTTTTCACAAAGTCGCACACTGAGGAAAGTCAATATTATCAATAGCTAACAGAGGCTATGCTCCTGGGTTGGCAACATCAAATCCAATCTTTGGTTCCATATCAGACATTGTTCACAAAAGACCGTTTAGAGTTTTGAATTGCAAATGGAAAGAATGATACTCAAACTTGAAGGGCACTTTTCAATCCCTTCCAAAGCTCCAAATGAAGATCTGAAAACACCATTGGATAGCTTAGATTCTCCAGATGTCGATCGACTATCTAAACACGCAAAACAGACTCTCCATGACCGATAAAATTGATTTTGAAAAAATTCGCACTTTCACCAGCGCAAAGGGCAGAATTTTGACTAGTTAGCTGTGGAAAGTGGCCACTTTCAACAGCGCAGAAGCAGATTTTTCAGGCAGGTGCGCTGTTGAAAGATGTCATGGCCAGAATAGCCAAATTTTTGCCCAGATCAATAATTTTTGGGTTTGAATGGCTTAAATCCTTCTTCAATAAGTTGGTTATGAATTATCAAATCAAAATCTGAAGGCCATTTTTGGAGATGAAAGTCAAAAGGGCATTTTTTGACTAGATTTAGTGATTTTCAAGGGCAAAATGATAGGGATTTTTGGCACACATC
>ML780263.1:2039868-2051697 GCA_009831015.1 Picea engelmannii | reverse complement strand
AAATTTTTTTTTCAGGGTAGAGACAAATTCTGGTGTCTTTAAGCCACAAATATCTATCATTATGCACATAAACCACAGTTGAGGGATTCATACATGCAGGAAATACAAGTGGTACTTAAGCTCACATCTGTTGGCCACCCTTGTAACCCCTATTGGTACCCCTTCAAGTGGTAGTGCATTAGACAACACTTGTGTATGGATCATCCTAGATTACCTGAAGCCCTCTTTAGATAAACCGATCGATCGCCTGACTACTATAGTGTCACCAATAACAACACTCAAGAAGATACTCTCTAGTACCTGGGTAGTCAAGTAGTATGGCTAAGGGTACAGTCTATCCTCCTTAGTTACTGCCCTGAGATATTGGGCCGAGTACTACTGTTGAACCCCGCACATATATTAGAGAGCTATAGCACAGGGTAAACCCTTGTCTGTAGAACCCTTGAATATCTAACCCTTGGGGGATAGAAACATAAACAAATTAAAATAAACAAGATCTATTGTCGTGCAAATGTGTTTGGGTTTCCAAGTAAATACACATTTATTTCTGGTTAAGCATTTGGGCATTTCCTCTCTGCAGCATTCTTCAGACCAGAGTATAAATCTGTAAAAAAAAAAAAAACCGGGAAATTTTTTCACCATTATTTGAGACCTATTCCATTGGATTCATCTCTTCTCCCTTATCACATTCATCCATATCATTTTTTTGGCCAAAATTTTTTACCCCACCCGCCCCTTTTTAGTTTCCTCATCCTCATGGCCCATACTCATATCCAAGACTTGGAAACTCGCTTCAACACCTTGCAATCTAGTCTCATTGAGACCCAACAAGAAGTGAAACAACTCAGTGCCAATGTTGCCGCCATCAATACAACGATGCAGTCCTCAATGTGGGAAATCAAACAAAACCTCACCACCCATCTTGAATCAGTCTTTTCGGCACTCTGTACCATTCTGCATATCCCTACAGATAACCCTTCCTCTTCCTCACCTCCACATGCTGAAGGTGACCATTCCTCTCATTCCCATACCTTGCAGAACCATCATTTTCAATGTGACCTATGCCTCTCACGGGTGGATGTGACCAAATTTGATGGCTTGGACCCCACTGGTTGGGTAACCCAAATGGAACATTACTTCTCTTTATACGACATTACAAATGACTTGGCCAAACGCCAGTATGGTGTTCTCCATCTAGATCAAGAATGTTGGCAATGGTGGCAATGGAGAAAAACTTCTCGTCAAGGGTATATTTCTTGGACACACTTTGTGGAAAAGATTTATGAATGCTTTGACACTGACACCAACCATTTGGTCCATTTGACAAAGCTGAAACAATTAGGAACCGTGAAAGACTTTGTAGCTTCCTTTGAGCACCTAGATTTTAGAACAGAAGGCATGTCTGATGCCTTTTTACAAGAGTGTTATATCAGCGGCCTCAAGGATGAAATTTGGACCCATGTCCTCATGGCTTGGCCTGAAAGTTGGGTGGAGGCTACCAAAATAGCTAAAGAAGCACAAAAAGTTGTATTTTCTCAAAACCGCAAACCCTCCTTTATCCCTTTCCCTAAACCAGTAAATCCCACTAGTCCCTCTGCTCCACTAATGATCCAAAAATTGGCCAGGGTTGAAATGGTTGAATGCCAACTCAAAGGCCTTTGTTATAACTGTGATGAAAAATATTTCTCAGGCCACAAGTGTAAAGAACAAAAGAATTTTATGGCCATCTCCAAGGAGATTGTGGAAGAAGATAAAGAAACTCCCTCTGTGTCTGATTCACCTGAATCCACTGACATAACCCCTCCCTTAGACCCTCTCGAAGTAGAACCACTCATTTCCCTCAATGCTCTCACTGGCTTCTCCACTCCCCAAACCCTCAATCTAATCGGTCACATCAAGCATCAAAAGCTCATCATTTTGGTTGATAGTGGAAACACCCATAATTTTATTCATCACCGCATTTCCCAAGAAACTCATTGCGACATCCATGCCATCAATAATTTCCAAATCATGATTGCCAATGGTGGTTCCATGAAACGTGGAGGGCATTGTGAAAATGTTGGTGTCCAAATTGGTGACTACCACCTGAAATCCCATATGTTTGCTATAGACATGGGAGGTTGTGACATTGTGTTGGGTGCTGACTAGCTAAGGACTTTGGGTCCCATTCTCATGGACTTTAAAGACTTAACCATGCAATTCGACCAAAAGGGCCACCAATATAAGTTCCAAGGAATCATCGTCAGTTCACTTGAGATCATTAGTTACCATCTCATGGAAAAGTTGCTCAAAAAGGGTCATTTTGGTGTTACTGCCCAACTCCATGCCATACAAGCAACAGAGACACCCTCGGTATTGCAATACCTCCAAGCCATCCTTTCTAAACATCAATTGGTCTTTTCCACTCCCCAAGACATCCCTCCTTCCTGTGGTGTTCATGATCATTCCATTCCCCTTGTACCCAGAAGCCTTCCTCCCAATATCCGTCCGTATCATCACCCCTTTTCCCCAAAAAATGAAATTGAGAAAATGGTCCAAGAACTCCTTAATGCAGTCATTATCCACCCTAGTACAAGCCCCAACTCATCTCCTATGGTCATGATCCTAAAGAAATAAGGTTCTTGGCGAATGTGTCCTGACTTTCGTGCCCTCAACAAACTTACCATCAAAGGCAAATCCCCATTCATGTCATTGATGACCTCCTGGATGAATTGAGTGGTGCCCAATTCTTCACTAAACTGGATCTTCGTTCAGGCTACCACCAGATACATATGAAATAGGAAGACATTCCCAAGAATGCCTTTAGAACTCATGAGGGCCACTATGAGCTTTTGGTCATGCCCTTTGGCTTGTGTAATGCCCCCTCCACCTTCCAAAGCCTCATGAATCATGTCTTATGTCCTTTTATTCATCATTTTGTCTTAGTTTTCTTTGATGATATCCTCATCTATAGAAAAACCTGGACAAACCATCTTGCTCATGTGGATCGAGTTCTCTGTCTACTCTCTCAACACAAACTTTTCCTTAAACAGTCTAAATGTGCTTTTGGTGCCTCAGAAGTAGAATACTTGGGTCATTTGGTTGGAAAAGATGGCGTTAGGGTGGATCCTAAAAATATTGAAGCTATGCAAGAATGGCCTCACCCAAAGACTCTTAAGAGATTGTGTGGATTTCTAGGCTTAACAGCGTATTATTACAAGTTTGTTAAGAATTATGGGAAGATTGCAACACCTCTCACTACTCTCCTCAAAAATAACTCTTTCACTTAGACTCCAGCCACTACTCAAGATTTTCAGACCTTGAATATGGCCATGTGCACCACTCCAGTCCTCAGCCTTCCCGATTTCATAACGGCCTTTGTGTTGGAATGTGATGCCTCGGGGAAAGGAATTGGTGTTGTCCTTATGCAAGAGGGTCAACCTTTGGCCTTTACCAGCAAGCAACTATCTAAAATAAATCTAGGCAAATCCATCTACGAAAAGGAAATTTTTTCTATTCTCCATGCCGTGGATCTGTGGCATCCTTATCTATTGGGGAAACATTTCCAAATTAAGACAGACCATCAAAGAATCAAGTATTTTCTGGAACAACGCATTTCCTCCCCAAAACAACAAAAATGGGTGACTAAACTCTTTGGATATGATTATGATATAATTTATAAGAAAGGCAAAGACAATGTGGTTGTGGATGCATTTTCCAGAAAATATGAAGACGAAGGATTCCTTTTTTCTCTTTCATTCATTGTACCAGATTGGCTCCAAGCCATTCGCCAGGAATGGCTACAAGATCCCAAAAGTTTATAGTTGATCCACCAATTACATTCCAAGGATCCATCTTCCCCAGGGTACTCTTGACTCCATGAGTAACTTCGATACAAAGGCCATTTGTATTTAAGTAAACAATCAAAGCTTAAATCCACGGTACTTTCTGAGCTTCATGCTACACCCACAGCAGGGCACTCTAGGTTCACCAAAACCTATGACAGGGTCAAACGTTCCTTTTTCTGGGATGGTATGAAACAGGACATTCATAATTTTGTAGCTGAATGTGATCTGTGTCAACGCAACAAGGGAGAAACAGTCAAATCACCAGGCACACTACAACCGCTCCCGATTCCACCTGCTATTTGGAAGGATATCTCTATGGATTTTATTACTGGCTTACCCAAATCGCGAAATAAATCCGTCATCATGGTGGTTGTTGATCGCCTTTCCAAGTATGCTCATTTCTGCTCCCTTCAACACCCATTTACATCATCCACGGTGGCTCAAATCTTCATGGATTGGGTCTTCACGCTTCATGGAATGCCACACTCGATTGTTTCTGATTGTGACCCAACTTTCACAAGAAATTTTTGGCAAGAACTGTTCCAAATTGCATCTTAGCATAGCTTATCATCCCTAGACTGATGGCCAAACAGAAGTTGTCAACAAGTGTTTGGAAACATATTTGAGGTGTTTTTCCTCAGAAAAGAAAAATCAGTGGGCTCAATGGTTACCCCTAGATGAATGGTGGTACAACACTTCATATCATACAGCTACACGCATGACTCCTTTTGAAGTAGTATATGGACAAAATCCAGCTTCAGTTCTCTCATACTTACCGGGTGCCTCGAAGGTCTAGGCATTTGACCTAACACTTACAACTCGAGAGGCTATTCTCCATACCCTCAAAGAGAATTTAGTCATGGAACAAAATCACATGAAGCAACAAGCAGATCAACGTTTCTATGAACATCAATTTGCAGAAGGGGATCAGGTGTTTCTTCGACTGCAACCTTACAAGAAAACTTCCCTCAAGGCCGAGCATTTTCAGAAGCTACCACCCAAATTTTATGGCCCTTATACTGTACTCAAGCGTGTAGTACAAGTCGCATATCAGTTAGCTTTTCCAAAAAATTCGAAGCTACATCCTGTTTTTCATGTTTCATGCTTAAAGAAGGTGATTAGAGCTAAGTGCCAAATTCAAACCAACTTTCCAGAGTTAGCTGAAGAAGGATCCATTTGGATACAGCCAGAAGTAGTTTTGGACCAGCATTGCCTATGTCAGAGAACCCTCAAGGAAGTGCTAGTACAGTGGAAATATACAACTCCATCAGACGCCACTTGGGAACCAGCTACCATTCTGCAGCAATTTCCTCATATCAAGCCTTGAGGACAAGGTTGTTTTTAAGGGGGTGGACATGTTAGGGTCCTAAGCCGCACATATGTAGAACAATATATTCGGATGTAATAAAGGTCAATATTAATAAGGCCTTTCAATAAAATAGAATAAGGTGGATGTAAGAAGACCTAATAGAATCTTCCACTTCTAGAAGGATCTTCCTCTATATGCTTATTTTGATTATAAATAGGAGTCGAGGGTATGAGAACCCTATATTGGATATTATTGTAATAGAGCTCTGCTCAACTGGAGGTTTCCCCCTCGAAGAGGCTCGTGAACATTGCTTTCAGATTCAAAGTGTTATTTATTTTGTTATTCTTATATCATTTTAGTGTTATTGTGGTGAATGTTCTAGTTATATTGTTGTTATTATGCCATTACTAGCATTTTATTTCAGTTCTGCATACATTTTATATCTGGTATATTACACGAAACCACCTCATAAAAGGCGTAGAATTAATAAATGTGGTAGGTACATATTTTTCACTTATACTCATGGCCATCCCATCATGAGTATTCATTCAGATATGAGCATTGATTTAGGTATGCATGTGTTATGAATCCATTCGGATATGACCTCCGCTATGGTTAGTGGAGTCCCCTTGAATCCCTCATCATCAGTTACCTGGATTCCTACAACTCTCTCAAGTAGTATTACCTTATCCATGAACTCAGCTCAATCCATGGGGATGCGTCCTTATATATTTTCAAGTAGGATGACTTCACCATCATCGATCTTTGTTCCCTCTATCACGTTTTCAAAGGGGATGTCTGGTTATAGTGCTCATTAAATTCCTCTAGTCTCTAATATGTTTTATTTTGGTATGTCGAATATGACTCTACACATGTCATCCTCCATTCCAACATCTAACATCAATACTAGTTTTGGGTCAGGGGGAACATCGCCTCCTTATAATCCTTTATTGTTTGGTGGGATTCATATCCCTCATTGATTTCCTATGGTAGGGGGTTGGAATCCTCCTTCCTCCACACCAAATCATAGTTATAATTTTCAAGGATGGAGTGGAGAAATGGGTGGTGTTTCTACTTCATATATCTTGTCTGTCTATCCTTCGTCCATAATTCTTGTTCCCACGAATGCTTCTCTTATGGAAAATCCTCCTCTAACCTCTAGCATTACGTCAAGGTGGAATCAATTTTCTAATATGAGTAACCCCCACACAGAGTTCCTTCATCGGGGGGTAATGTATATCCTCATATGGGAAATCCCCCACATAGAGTTCCTTTTTTGGGGGGAAATGTATATCCTCACATGGGTAATCTGTATCGTATCACCTTTTCCTCACAATAATTCCGATACGAGATGATACCTTCACAACCTTTCACATCACCAACCTCTCCAACTCATGTTGGAGATTAGCTACTAGCCTCTGCAAGTCATGCTGGGAGCATGTCATCGGTCACTGCAAGTCATGTTGGGCAAATTGATACGATTGAAAATCCAAGATGTATAAGATGTAATACCAAGTTCATTTTTATATTGTGAAAAGGAGGTAATCTAACTTGTTTTTTCCATGTTATTGTTTTGGTACAAGATGCGTAGTCCTTGTCTGATGGCCCTTCTAGTTCCGAGTCATCTTCGATTTCCAAACCATCTAATCAATATTTGGTTGATGAAGCATTCATGCAAATGAAATCCTCGGCTAAAACCAATCATGTTTTGGGGGGTGATGCATCTCTTGACCATGTTGTCTCGCATCCTATTCAACCAACGGTTGAGGAAGTGGTTTTGTCGATGCAATATTTGGTCGATCCCACTCTTCTCTTGGAGAGTGACTAGTCTAATGAAGTGACATTGTCGATGAAATCTTCAGCCAATCCCACTCTTATTTTGGGGATTGATGTGTCTTTTGACCATGTCCTTGGAATTTCCAGTTCAATACATTTTGAACAATGGGGCATTCCACTCTCTCCGGGTATGCTCCCTCCAAGTCCTAGGATGGTTTCCTTTGATTTGAATGATCTTGTAGATCCTTTCCTTCCTTCTTCTACACCCTTCTAGATAACGTTTGGAGTTAATAAAATAGGATTTCGTCGATGTATTGTAGATGAGTATTTTTTGCAAGTATTTTATTCTCCTTGGCTTGGAAATTTTTTGGTTCTCCCAAGATTTTGTCAGCTACCAGTGAGCTACTTTATTTCGACAAAATCCCTGCATGGAAGCCCTGGCCTCCACCTATGGGACCAAGTAATGTGGTTTTTTCTCTTGAGTATTATCTTGTTGTTTGTGAGACCTCAATCCCTAGTATTTGTGAGTTATCGAACCCTAGTTTCATGGATGTTGAGTTTCCTTTAGATGGGGCTTTCCTTGAAGCTACAATTTTTTATTTTTGACCTCTTCCTGAACTAGAAAATTTACAAGTTTATTACCAAAAAATCCCTTGGCTTGGGCCTAGCAATGGGCTCTACCTAGATAACTACTATGGATAAGCCGCAACATTGTGCGGTCCTATGTACATATTGTAATTTTAGTTTTTCTTGTTTTCAAGTTTCGTATCTCTTAACACATGTTTTATCAAATTTTTATATATTGGACTTATTAACTTCTGGGTAAGTGTTTTTTATCTTATATAAAGGACTTCGGAGAAATTTTATTTGGTGCATTTATTTATGTCGATCCGTTCTGACAGGTCATGATCTCGAAACTAGAATATAGGTTAGATTTTCCCCTGCGTGCATTTTTGCATTATCCATTTCCTGTATCATTTTTCCTTAGGATAAACCCTACTAAGTTGTGACACAAAACCTTCTTTGTTGTTTAGAAGTGTCTTAATTCACGTGGTAGCTAATTTTCCATGAGCGTCCTATCTTAGACCCCATTTTCATTTTAACGCCCATGTTGTAAGTTCTCTATTAGGCTTGAGAGTCCTTATAGTCCTGCTATGACATTGTGTTCAAGCCTCATGTCCTCTACTAAGTATTTTTTTGGCTACTACCTACGAGACTACCCCAATTACATCCTAGAGTCTTAGTTAAGCTCTTTCTTGACTCCTTAAAAATGAAAATATATCTGAGTGAGCTTTCATGTTTTACACTCGTTAAATGGATTTGAAAGGATGTATATTTCGATATAAGTTTAACCCTTTTCTAGACCAAATATACTAATTAGGAAAAATGAATGCTCTAGTCACCATTGGATAGAAGAGTTCTCCTTGGTATTATTTTATGATTTTTCGGGCCCGAGGGACTAAATTTAGGAAAAATAACACTATTGGAAACCTACTTCCTAATATTGAGTTGTAATTGCATTTCATTATCCTTGTTGCATTATTGAGCTTAATGTTGGCTCTCGTTTTCGCGTTATAAGCCCACTTCCTCAACATTTCTTAGCATTCACGAAGAAATTCCTTTAATATATCCTTTGCAACTTGACATACCTTACCCCTAGATGAAACATCCCCCCCGAGTGTCCATATAATGCATGCGTCCTCTTTCATTGAGCATAGGAATGTTCCACTGCATGAAACTAGTTTTCTTGTTCACGACACTCATTTCCTCTCTTGTATCATGGCATTATTTTACCTATTTGTATCATCAAAGGTTTGGGTTTAGTATGGCCTTAGGATTTTGAACTCATTACTAAGAGCTTACTCCTCTGACTAGTTATCTTCCAGTCCCTATGGAGAGATTTTTTATGCCTCCTACGTCACAAACATTTTTCAATGTTTTGTCTTGAGTCTATGATTTCTAATTTATCCATTTGTATCATTCTCTTTTTCAAAGGAATTCTTAACCTATGTCGTCCATTCCTTAGAATCCTTGACTTTTCATGCCAGCCATCCCTTTATAAGTGAATATCTGAATCACATGAAATTGTTGTCCTACCTTGCACCCTGGGCCTACTTTCATCATTGGTAGGTGACCTTGAACCCCCAAAATGGCATCTCTTCATTGGTTGTTGAATGGGTGGTTTCCTTTTTGTTCGAAGGAAAGAAATATATTCACACATTGGGATTCATGCAATGTCTTGGATTCCATTATACCTTATTGGTGGTTTCCTCACCTCTGTTAGTAGTTTTCATTATTGGATGATATTCAGAGGGTTTCTCTCATGTACTAATTTCATATGATGCACACGAGAGATGCACATGGTCATTGGTTCATGCATATATTGTTCGTCTGAGTTCTTCCTAAATGTCAAAGTATTGTTTTGTACCTCATGTTGGATGATGAGAGATACCATAATGCTCTCCTTTCACCAGATATCATTCCATCGACTTCAGCTCATCTATTTTGGAATCAATATATAGATTCATAAGTGTACCTAGAGGCTTGCAGTCATCAGTGGTAGTTTCTCTCACCATCGACGGCTGGGAATACATCAATGTCTCCTTCTCAATGAATTCTTCAAGTGTTTGAACTCAACACCTTTATTCACACTTGTTTAATGTACTTGGTGCCTTGACACCTACTTTCATCATCGGTGGGTTGTCTCACATTTGTTAATGATATAACTCAATGACTAGTAATCAAACAAAGTCTCATTATGTTCGACTTCAACTCCTTTTTTCACATGATATAGACTTGCACCATTGGCGACTAGTGTAGAATACCTCTAGTTCACATTAGAAACACATCATACATGTTTTTTTCTTTCATCGTGCCAGTACCTATATGACTTTGGTTATCGTGGAATATTAGATTGTACTTCATTGTGTATAGATATCTTCAGTTGATTTCGAGACCGAACTCCACTATGTCTTGTTCATGACTATGACCGCCTATGGAATATGTCTACTTTGTACTTCCTATTCATGGCCATGAACAATTATATTCTATATATTCACATGGATTTTTAGTGTACTTCATATTGGCATCCATGTGTACATAGTCAATATGTATTGTAAATTCTAACAGGTGACTAGTTCCTCCAGCTGGGTCCTCACTACTCCACTTCTAGGAATTTAATGTACTTATTCCATCACGATTTATCTTATGACCTCACACATTAGGGGGAATCTGTCATAGAATTTTTTTCCACGCTCTATGAATCATTCTTTGGTGTCCTTACCTTTCCCTCTATAGACTCAATTTCCCCATTTTTCTCAATCCAAAGTCAAAAATTCAATTTTTTATGCATATATGTGGGCTACAGTTAGAAAACATGTGTATACACAAGTTGCTACATTACATCCCATGTGCATCGGTCTTTGTGCTCAAAATTAAAAATATTTTTGGTTTTCCATGCTAAGTCATAGGATCCATAACCCTTGGTATTTCATATGTTGGAAACACTCTTATTTTACCCTTGAATTCCCTTTGGAGGTTATAAATTGAGCCATATACAAGTATTTAAGGGGAGATAAAAATGTTTAGAGAAAATACACTCTGGGGAAATTTCACCTCATATTTAGACTACATCCCTTTGTTCTTTGAGTCTGAACTTCCCTTATGTTCAACTCCTAAGATCTCCTTATTTTATGAAGGAGGAACCCAATTAATCCTAAAACTTTTGAGGTTGCCTTGTGGAGTATTGAAGTGGTGAAGGCCCAGGTGGAGTGACTTAGTTTCTTGGTTCTGACGAGTGTCGATACAGAAGGTTGTCACATATGTACTTATGACAATTATATTAATAGAAATACCATTTTCGCATCCAATTATATGTTGCAAATGTTTGTATTATTTTCCATGGGTAAATTTGTTATACATGTTGATGGACTATGTTATTTTATATGATAACATTTCATATATTTTCCATATGCTTGTGTATCTTGTCTGTTGAGGACAAGTTGTAGGTCTCAAGAATTGGATCATGAGATCAACGGTGGTCTCCTATGGACATCCAGAAGAGGTAGGATTCTAGCCTTTCTTTTGTTGGAATTTCCATTTGTCTAGCACACTTGAGATTAGAGTTGATTGTTGGATGTCATTTTGTCTGTTGTGGTCTTACCCCAAACCATAGAGAGTTCTTCCACATAACAAAGTGTTCCTTGAATATTTTCTTTAGGTCATGCCTCTTGAACCTCTTTTCCCCGAAGTGGTATGAGAGAAGTTTTTCGACTTCATCCTAGGACTATTTGGTTTTTATGAATGAGTAAGATCCAACCCATAATGGGAGCAGGGGACATATAGATTTATTCTCCCTATAGAGTATTCCCCCTTCTCTGTTGATTACCATCTGATAGGATACCTCCTGGAGCACTAATTTTTCTAGGACAAATTAGGGTAGTACTTGTGGTGCTTTCATGGAACCGTATTGTTGGTCACTATAATTTCTTAATTAATTTCAAACAACCAAGTGAAACATAAATTATCAACCCAGGGAAGTATTTTGTTTCAAAGATAGCCACGCACTATATATGCTCAATTCCAAAAGCACTTAGTGTTGTAGTAAGGAAAATCATTCTATCTATACTTGCTGGAGTAGACTGAAGCTCTGGATTAAATCACAGGAAAGCAATCTCCCTATTGCAATTCAATTTAAGAATCCTGGATTACATTTCATAATAACATTGCATTGGGAAAGAACAACTGTCTTGCAATCAGAGAACAGGACCCTTAATCTCAAACAGAGACTCAGTACTAACACTCTTTCATGAAGACAATAATGCAGAAAACAATAAACTCTATCTAACAGAGAACAAAGCACTTAGTTCCTTTCTATCTAAGCAGGAGCCTTGGGCCTTACTTCTGTTTAGCACACTT
>ML780263.1:1999179-2010473 GCA_009831015.1 Picea engelmannii | reverse complement strand
CCCATCAAACAAACTTGGGTCCATTACCCAAACCTGGGGTCTCCAACTTCTCATGGCCATAACTTCTCTAACCGTGAGGAGTTATGTTATGTTACACATACCAGTGGAAAGGGCATGACAAGAACTATCCATCTAGGATAGTTTCCTTGAAAAATTCACTGACCTTCATCTCATTATTCCACAATTAAGCATGGGTTCTCTTACTCCACAAATCATCTTCCCGTGAGGGCTTTCACCATAAGGGGACCACTTTGGAGTTCATCCATATTTACTTCTTATTAAACATGAAAAAATAATAATGAGTCATATTTACATCAAACAATATTGGGTCCATTACCCAAACCTTTGTGCTACGGGGATTTCTTCAAGGGTTGACATCAATGACAACCAACCTTAATCAACAATCCATACAAGAAGAATAGAAAGCATGGAATTCGGGGTAAATGCCAACATTCGAGACTTCAATATGTGAGATATTATACTTGATTTAGGCTCTAAAGTAAAATTTTTACATAAGAATACATGGAAGTGTATGGGGGAACCCACATTAGAATATTCACCTGTCGAGTTGAAACTAGCAAATCAACATAGAGTGTTACCAATTAGAAGACTTAAAGGTGTAACATTAGACTTGGATGGAGTGCACACTATGGAATATTTCGAAGTGATAGGGATAATATATGGAAAAACACCCTACCTAGTATTACTTGGAGTGGATTGGGAATTTGATAAGCAGGCTATAATCAACATAAATACAAGGAAAATGACTTTTAAATCAGATGAGTACATAGTGATTTCAATATTGGATCCTTCAGAAGGAGAAAGGTTTATAGAGGTGACATGTTTGGACTTGGAATAACTAAATCAATTATATAGAACCACTACGCGAGAATAAAATTATGTCAACCCAACTATAGATGGGGTACTCAACTGGAGAAGCATTACATCGTTTTCTTTAGACTCAAACACAGATCTAGAGAACCGACAATAGAGACTACATGAAGTCTCAACAAGGAGGTGCACAAGAATAGACTACATAGTAAGGTGGGTTGGTACAAAGATAAGGGAACCTTCCAGTTTTCATGGGTTGAACAACTCAAAGGAATTATTGACAAAATATGAGAAGGAAGTTTTGGAAAATTAGAGGTTGTTAGCCTTGGATATTTCACTCAATAAAACACCTAAAATATGGTTGGGTGTGCACAAACAAACAATTTAGGAATGGTATCAGTGTAAATGGCTACTACGCATTAAATTTGTCGCATAACAGGGGACCAATACATTGTATAAGTATGATGGGAGAGGAAGGATAGTTGAGCACTTAGGAAAATGTCGAACAATATGGAGGATGAAAACACCATAGGAATAGCCTCATCACTTCATTCATACATTGGAAGGGATCCCAGGGAATTGGTACATAGACTAGGAGATTCACAGAGGAACTATAGAATGGACAGTATTTCAACAAAATTTTGTGGTAAATTTCTCATTTGAGCATGAGAACCCTAATATTGATTCATCTCTAAATATTATACAAGGAATGATATTTTTCGAGGAACCCAAGGTGGAGATTATAACATAATACTAGCAGCAAAATATACAGACAGTCACATATTTACTCTCATGTTATCATGTTGTGGAGGAAGAATCAGATGAAGATGATTTGTGCAACATTTAAATAACAAATATTGAAGGAAAGAGAGAGTTGGAAGGTCCACCTATGGATTCAGAGGCATTTGTTGCACCAATCAAGGTCAAGAAATTCAACATTGAGACAAAAGAAAACCCTAAAATGGAAAGCATTCGAGACTACTAGGATGAGCAGACACTAGAAATGATAACATAGTTACTGCACGAATACAGTGACCTGTTTCCAACAACTTTTAAATAGATGAAAGGAATAACTTGACTGAATGTTAGAAGTTGGTATCATAGAACCATTGGAGGAATCCTAATGGATCAGTCCCATGGTAGTTCAGGAAAAGAAACAAGGAGGGATAAGAATTTGTGTAGATTTGAGGAAATTAAATGATGCTTGCGTACATGATCCTTTCCCTACTCCTTTTACAGATGAGGTCTTGGAGAATGTCGGAGGTCGGGAAGCATATCCATTCACATGTGGATTCTCAGGCTATTATTAGATCAAAATAGCTCCATAGGATAGGCATAAGACTACATTTGCTACAAAATGGGGATCATACCAATATACAGTCATTCCCTTTGGATTAAAGAATGCATCGACCATATTTTCAAGGGTGGTCATAGATGATTTTAAATATTTCATACATAATCTATTAGAAGTATATTTGGATGATTTGACTATATTTAGTCTTTTGAAAGATCATATAGAAGTCATAAGACTAATGTTGGAAATATGCAAGCAATTTCATATCTCATTAAACATCAAGAAATGCATTTTTGGCACACCTTTTGAAATATTTTTGGGACATATAATGTGCAAACAAGGTTTACTAGTTGAACCTGCTAAGATTACTGTAATTGTGAACTTACCACCACACTTGGACATACAGGGTACTACAGGAAGTTTATAAATGGGTATGCACAAATTACCACACTAATGGAAAAGTTGTTGAAGAAGGACACAAAATCTTAGTGGAACGATGAATGTCAGTATGGATTGGATACCTTGAAGGAGAAAATGGTGAAAACACCTATATTAGTGTTTCCATATTCAAAAAATGCATTTCATGTGCATGTAGATGCATCGACAATAACACTTGGAGAAATTCAGGTGCAACTAAAAGCAGGGGACTTAGATCATCCTATATCCTTTGCAAGAAGTAAGTTATCATATTCTAAGTAGAATTATAGCACCATAGAAAGAGAATTCATAGCCATGGTATATGCACTTCATAAATTCAGATAGTACTTATTGGGAAAGCATTTTAAAATGTTCATAGATCATTCTACCCTCAAATATCTAGTCAACAAGCTAGTGTTGGGGTGGGAGGATCTGTAGATGGTTGTTATTATTCCAGGAATTTGATTTCTAGGTAACAGTTAAAACAAGGAAGTTGAATGCATGCCCATATCACTTGTCAAGGGTATCTAATGGATAAGAACCTACTAACTTGCAAGACAACTTCCCTGATGCATAGTTATTTTCAGTACAGGTAGTTGTGAGTACTTTGTTGATGTCATTGAATTCTATAGTATAGGAGTTGCACCAAAGAAGTTTAGTACTACACAGAAGACAAATATGGTAGTCAGAGCTACATACTATCAACTCATTGCAATTCAAATATGCAAGATGGTCGTAGACAACATATTGTGAAGGTGTGTATTAGAACATGAATGAACCATGGTTTTAGCGGAAGCTCATGAAGGTATAGTTGGAGTACACATGTAGGAAAAGCTATCGCACGGAAGGTATTGCACTTAATTTTATGGTGGTGAACAGTTCATAAAGATGGCGAATAATATTGCCACAACTATCATGTTTTTCAGAGGTTTGGAAAACCCAACAGGAGGGATGAGGTACCCCTAAGACCACAAGTAACTCTTTAGGTATTTGACAAGTGGGAAATAGATTTTTTTGGACCTATTAATACACCAACAAGAAGGTCAGGAGATAAATACATCATTACTGCAACATAATACTTAACCAAATAGGAAGAAGCAACATTAGTCAAGTATTGTAGTGCAAAGACATCAACACACTTCTTATTTGAGTAGGTAATCACTGTATTTGGATGTTTGACGATTTTGATGAGTTTCCAAGGAACCCATTTTATTAATAGTACCATATAGGCTATGACCGAGGAATTTGAATTCTATCACCAAAAGAGTACACCATATCATCCTCAGGAAAATAGGACAGTAGAAGCTTTCAACAATATTTTGGAGAACTCTTTGACTATGATCTGCAATGTGAAAATAGATGATTGGGATTTAAAAATACTAGCAGTATTATGGGCATACAGGATTACATGCAAGAATTTGATAAGAAATACACCATTCAGATTGGTGTCATTAGAATTTATGGTACCCATTATGCGCGTAGCAACAATTACCAATATGACAAAAAGCGACGCAGTACAAGAGAGGTTAAGTCAACTAATGGAAATGGAAGAAGACATGATTTTGTCTAGATTCCACCAAGAGGTACAAAAGGGACAAATCCTTGCATGAAAAACACATAAACAAGAAGATCTTTAAGGAGGGAGACCTAGTTCTTCTCTATGACAACAAATTTTTGCAACACCCTGGTAAGTTCAGAATGCATTGGATAGGGCCATAAGAAGTATATAATGTCACATATGGAGGATATGTGAAGCTAAAGGAATGGTGGATGGTAGTTGATTGAAATTGTATAGGGACAGTCGACCTAATAAGTCTTAAAAAGTTGCATCACAGTAAGGAAACCACGTGTATAGTGTAATATAGTAGATATTAGGAGAGAAAACTTATAAAAGAAATAAAAAGAAGAAAAAGAATAAAAATGAAGACAGAAGCAGAAAAAGAAGAAAAAGGAAGACAGAAGAAGGAAAAGAAGAAAAATACAAAAAATATGATGAAATGGGATGAAAAACATAAAATTTGGAAATGTCGTGCACAATAAACAATCAAATCAACACGAGACGAAGTAAAATTTACTATGTCCAGAATATGACTGACGGTAAGTGAACATAGCATGCAAGAGAAAATTCACAGAAGAAACATGTGGTGCACTGAAAAGTTACATCGCACCAGAAAATGGGCCAATGGTCAAAAAAGAAGAAACCAGTCATTGGGGTCAAAAGGCACCGAAGCATCCCACCAAACAACTGAAATTGATAGTGAAAGAACAAAATTTGATGGGAAAGGGTCACAGCTTGTGGTAGTGTCTTCGTAGAAAGAGGAAGTGCAACTCGAATATATCACGGGAAAACCAGAGTCAAGAAGGGAAGAAAGAGAACTAGAGGTTGGTCCATCTAGCATGCCAACACAGAGAAAAGAGAAACAACACATCGCAAGGTCCCCGCGCAGGCATCTTGAGGCCTCTATATTTTTACTGTGCATCCAAAATGGGGTGCAAGCCACACCATGTTTCATGGGTTATGTCAAGAGGTAAAGGTATGTATACCATGATGTGTCTGACACCAAAAAACTTCTTGGAGTTTGCACAATAGGTGTACATGCAAAGCCTAGGAACAGGGCCGCTAGGATATTTGGTGTTGCAGTCGAAGAAGTGGGTAGTAGGACTGGTAAATAAAGGGACACTTCATTTGCTGGAGATTCCTAATTTCGACAGGGGAAAATATGTGAACAATTGCATCAAGTAGTTAATGGTGGTCCTCCATGGAGGATTCTTGTGGATGGATAGACTAGTGTCCATTGATGTCAAATTGATTTCATTCACCACAGGACTGCCATTAAATAGAAATAAGTTCGTGCATTTATGGATGACAAAACAAAGGAGAAGGAAGTCACAGAGGAAATGAATAAACCCTGTGGAATATAAAGGGGTTCTCGTGACATTATAATAAATCGTATCAGTGACGCAGCCACCAAGATCACCATGAAGCTGATGGAGTGAAAACTCCTTCAAAAATGTGGTAAGGAGGAGGTCCCCACATGAGTGGTAGAAGCAACAACGTAGTGTGAAAATTACACCATGCTAAGTTGGGCCTCATATTTGTTAAATATATTCCTAGATGACTGGGAGGATGTGCAAGATTTGGGGACCGAGTTCCACTATTTGTGGTTGATCATTTTTATAGTGATGATCAGATGGAAAGATCCCACCTATTCATACTTCTGTGACATAGTAGTCCAATGTCACATAGCAGGATACACATCATTGGGGAGAACTTCCAATTCAAAGTGGGGAAGTGGAAACGCCAACATTGTTTCTAGGTATCTCAGTGATATGAAAGTAAATATAGAAAATAGATGGAAAATAACTCCCGAGGTGGTCACTTATCACCAGGGGATATCCAACTTCAAGGCTATGTGACACAATATGTGGATCCATGTGCGTAGGGATCCAGAAAAAGAATGGATACAACTTCGGTTTTGCGTCAACGCGGAAGAGGTAGAATGGGAAATAAAGGACTGGAAGGATGACTAGAATATTCCATTCATAACCAAATAGATTCCTAAGGGGAAATAAATTGAAGTACGATCATCAAATACACCTACAGGAGGAAGCATCGTGGCCAAGAAACAAATGCAACATATGAAACCAAGCCCTAAGCTAGCGCAACGAAAGAAGGACAACACCCCAAAGAAGAATGAGTAGACAAGAAAGAAGGATAATGTCCCCATGTAGGAGGAACAAGGAGGGGGGGACACACCAACACATAAAACCCAGACGATGACAACTTCACAAGAAGTAGGGCCACCCAAATGGTAGATCATACATATAGTGTGCCATGCAAGAAGGAAAAGGCACATAAGTACATCCCGAAATACACAATCACCAAGGATGATGATGAATTAGTAGAAAATACAGTTCAGGACTGCACGAAAGAGGAATATGAGGAGGCCAAGAACCAAAGAGAAAGAATCATGAAGGATTTGGCCAACGTTAAATAGGCCTTGGAATGGATACAAGAAGCACAGACAAGAAGCAGTAACAATCACAAAATACACATCATACTTAGCATAATAAGTTATATCTAGCACCTTGAACATAAATAAAGAACTAAGAATTCATAGATCTATCTATCATATATAACAATCAATGCACTAAGCAGATTCACAACATAAACATCATAGAACAAAGAAAACCATCAACACATGATATATGTGGTTCACCCCAGTGTGGGGCTACGTCCACCAACTGCTTCTTCTTCTTTATTATGCTTAAATATCTTACATTATTCTTCTCTTGTGCACTAAGCCACAGAGCCAATCTTCGCACCAGACAGATGATCTGCACACTAAGCACCAGATCCACCTTCCCAAAATCATGTCAAGGCATAGAGCCAACCTCTCTATCAAGCATAGAGACTTACATACATAGTATGTTTCACTAAGCAACCCAAAATTACTTGCACCTAGCCTCACAATCTATCGACTCCTTTCTACATTACATTCTTACTTATTTATACTTTTACATTTACAAAAAGGCCTAATCATGGGTAAACCCATGGGCCAACATCCCATAACCCATTAAAAAACCATAAGAACCCCATTTTGGGTCCACAAAGCCCACAAAACAATTGAGATCCATGATCTCAACTCCTCCTGGGTGATCCTTCCTCAATCACTATGTCGAAGTCCAAAAAGTGGTCAAAGCTGATCAAGATTTCCTCAAAACTTGGTCAAGGGAAAACACCATTACATCATCTTTTTTCTTGCAAGTATTTTCTTTCTTTCTCCTCTTTTTATCTGTTATTGGTTATTCTTCTTTGGTTGATCATGATTGAACCGATGTAGTTGCATTATATGTATCCATTGATGCCTCTTTTGTCACTTTATTCTTGGATTATTCTTATGCCCTCTCTTTCTTGAAAATCCTTCTGATAGGTTTTCCTTGTCTTTTTGTGATTACTTTGTTGTAGGTCCTAGATTTGTAATGAACCTCTTCCTCCTCCAAAAATTCAAACGCACTCTAATATTATTAAAGTGTTCCAATTCATAATGGGAGTGGGGGCCATATGGATTTCTTATCCCTATAGAGTATTACCCCAACTTTGTTGATTACCATCTGATAGGATACCTCCTATAGCATTAATTTTTCCTAGACAAATTGAGGTAGTATATGTGGTTGGTGTATCACCCCTCCCCTCTTGGGGGTCGTGTGACCTCCTGGTCAAGGATATTCAATACTTCTAAGATGGATAAGTTCTTTGGGACCCTGATAGTCCAAAAAGTCATGTTACACATGCCCCTTCTTTCCTAGGCATAGATCTTGTGAGACTTGCAGGCTCCTGCTAAGAACCTTGTTCTCTTTCTGAAAATCGAATCATGGGTGCTAGTTCCCTATGCTATGCCTCTTCTTATTCACATGGCCATGGGCTATGACCTTGGGCCAATCCTCTTAATAAATCCATGCTTCGGATCTTTTGCTAGTTTATTTCTACCTTTTTTCCGATCTCTGAATCGGTGAATTTACCTGAGACCCGATCTACGGTCTACATCTCTCCCACAACCAACGACTATGATCTACTTCAGGATCATCCTTTTGGGAGTTCCTCCCACTCTTATTTCCTCTTTCTTCTGGAGTACCTTTCCTCTAAAGCATGTGGATATTGGCAATGTGTTCTCCTAGATCCAATGGTCCAGATCCACTTTGCTTCTTCGCGACTTCGTGAAGATTTGTCTTTGTGCCACACAAATTTCTTTCAAAGTTCCTTCTCGCGAACCCTCGAATCTTCCACCACCTGTAAACTTGGGCTATGGATGGTCCCAACTAGATTTGAGACTTTGGGACTTCTGTTATCCCACTCTCTTGTGCACTTTCAAAGAATTAAAACTTGTGCACTTCACCTTGATCCAATGCTTGTTGGTTCTTTAGGCCTAGATCCAATGGATGGGATCTGTTCTCCTCTCCAACTCACTCCTCCTTCATCCTAGACGCTAATTTGATAGTCCAAATTTCTTCCGAAAGATGATCTAATGGCTATTGTAGCTCCTCCACTTAATCTTTAACTTCCTCCCAAAATTGGGAAAATTTCTAAGTATCAAAGGTTGTGGCCTTTGAGATTCCTCCTACGAGCCCGAATGTTGGGTCTTGACAATGATTTTTTTCTCCTGAGCTTGGAAATGAAATTCAATATCGACCCTAGCTCACATTTTCACTCTACGTGCAACTTTTCACTACTCCTCTTGATCTTTTCAAACGTTTTCATCCTCCCAGGGATTCTTCCCTTTGCTTCCTCCAAAGGAATCCTTGCACCCTCCTGGTGACCCAACGCTCTTCCTTTTGAGATTTTTGAACTTGAAACAAGTTCACACCTCCATGCTCTCCTTGCATTCGATGAAGTCTTTCAAACGAATTATTGCAACACTTTTATAAGTGTTGGCATGGTGCACTCCTTGCACAGGTATTCCTCAGAGTGTTCAACAACTTTGTGAGTGTCTTCTCCTTGACACTTCTCTCCTTTCTAAACTTGAAACAGAGTTCACTTGTGAACACTTGCACCTGCTCGATGACCGCCTGGAAGAGCTCTATAGAGACTTCAATAACTCTATGCTACGCTTACTCTTGCGAGACCTTCCTCCAAGTATTCAGTAACCCTGCCTCTTTGTGTCTCCCCTGCACAATATCTCCTCCAAGGCATTAAACAACCTTGAGGTTGCTCTCTAATATTGTTAATGTTCTTGCAAGATACCAGATATATAAAATATGCAGAACATAAATAAAATGCTAGAAATGGCAGAATAACAGTAAAATATCCAGCATAATCTTCACAATACACAGAAATGATATACGAAATAGCAATAGAAAAAGCACTTTGATTCAGAAAGAAATGTTCACATGCCTCTTTCCCCCGGATGGGGTGATATTGGATTACACGTGGCAAGTGGAGGGGGAAGGCACTAGCCCACTAGGCACGAGGCCACGTGACGGGCCCATGCTGACAGTCTTCACCCCCCTCCAGCATTAAATCGCACCCTCTGCGACGTAAATGTTCATTTACGCGCCTTCCCTCTACATCGACTGCCATAGCATGGATTTGCTGCAAATACACCGCTCTCGTCTTTGGTCGAGGGGCGAAGTGCATCTCCCTTTGTGTTCCTGGGCTGACACGATTCGCTTCCTTTGGCTCTTGGCTAGCCTCCTCCGTTTGCATGCACTACACTTCAGGCTGTCGCACCTTGCTTCCTCGAACAACCCTATGCCCCGCCCGAGAGGGAGGCCGAGGAGGGGCTCCCCATGGAGGCCTCACACGCCCTCACTCTCGCCTCTTGGTTCACCCTCCTCCTACTCTTCACCTCCCACATGGCCTGAACCTCCCCCTCCACTCCCCCCGATGGTCTCGCAGCCACACTCTTTGGCAATTTTCCCATGGACGATGAATGCTTCCCTGCGTCTCTATACCACCTCCACCATGCCTGTACCTATCCTGACGCCAGTCGTTGATCTCCCTTGAATATCTATAGGAGAACCCCCTCCTTCCCGCAGGCCAGGGAATTCTGATCACCAGCCTTCCGACTTCGACAATGGAATGCAGCTCCGATATAGCTTGGACATTATTTATGGCCTGGTGTTTGAACTTCGCCAGGGGATGGAGGACCTCCACTTTCGGTTGCAATCCACGGATGATAAGGTTACGAACCTCCTTCAACTCCTTTCCTCCATGAGTGAGGCCTTCCCCTCTCACCCGGATGGAGCAACCTCAGAGGCGATGCCTCGTATAGAAACCAGAGAAGGGGATGCCAAGGAATAGAGCGCAAAGAAGCATGGGTTGGAGCACATCAATTGCAGGATAGCGAAGGTAGACTCGGCAACTCAACAGAGGCAGGAGGAGATGAATGACGCCGAGGGTGCGCAGAATAAGCTGAAAGACGAGGTGATATGGGATATGGGGCCGACTTACATAGAGGAGGAACCTTGTCCGGGGGACCTCTCTGCCACAGGCCCGGGATACCTTCCAGGTGTTTAAGTTTGTTTTTATGTGCAACTTTGTTAGTCTCAGTTAGTTTTAGTTTTAATGGACGAACAACTCCTCCAAGCTTGTTTTGTTTTAGTTTTAGAACTTCTTTGGGTAACTCCTACACTAGTTGGACTAGTTTCCCCTCTGTTGGGTTAGTCCAGTGATTCCAGCAAGACTATGGATGTAATTTGGCACACCAACCTGGTTTTGGCAGGACCTTAATATAAAATACTACTTACTTAAAAAAAAAAAAATGTTCACATGCCTCTTCAAGGGGGCAACCTCCAGTCGAGCAGCGCTCTGTTACAATAATCTCCAAGCTAGGGTTCTCATACCCTCGCCCCTTATTTATACTAAATATGTCTATTAAGAGAATCATCTAGAGGAAGATCCTTCTAGAAGCGGAAGCTTCTATTAGGTCTTCTTACATCCGCCTTATTCTATTTTATTGAAAGGCCTTATTAACATTGACCTTTATTACATCTGAATACATTGATCTACCTATGTGCGGGTTAGGACCTTAACATGTCCTCCCCCTTAAAAATAGCCTTGTCCTCAAGGCTTGAGATGTGGAAATTGCTGCAGAATGGTAGCTGGTTCCCAAGTGGCATCTGTTGGAGTCATATCTTTCCACTGTACTAGCACTTCCTTGATGGTTCTCTGATGCAGGCGATGCTCACGCTGGTCCAAAACTGCTTCTGGTTGTAGCCAAATGGATCCTTCTTCAGATAACTCTGGAAGGTT
>ML780263.1:1983075-1999058 GCA_009831015.1 Picea engelmannii | reverse complement strand
GATATGCGACTTGTCCCACACGCTTGAGAACTGTGTAAGGGCCATAGAATTTGGGTGCTAGCTTCTGACAATGCTTGGCCTTGAGGGAAGTTTTCTTATATGGTTGCAGTCTCAGAAACACCTGATCCCCTTCTACAAATTGATGTTCAAAGCAACCTTGATCTGCTTGCTGCTTCATTCCATTATGTGCCATGACCAAGTTCTCTTTAAGGGTACGAAGGATATCCTCTCGGACTATAAGTGTTTGGTCAACCGTCTGGACCTTCGAGGTACCCGGTAAGTATGAGAGAACTGAAGGTGGCTTCTGTCCATATACTGCTTCAAAAGGAGTCATGCAAGTGGTTGTATGGTATGTAGTATTGTGCCACCATTCGGCGAGGGGTAACCATTGAACCCACTGGTGTTGTTTTTCAGAGGCAAAGCACCTCAGATATGTTTCCAAACACATGTTGACAACTTCCGTTTGACCATCCGTTTGGGGATGATAAGCTGAGCTGAGATACAATTGTGTGCCTTGTAGCTTAAACAATTCTTGCCAAAAATTGCTTGTGAAAGTTGGGTCTCGATCAAAAACAATAGAGTGTGGCATGCCATGTAGCTTGAAGACCTGGTCCATGAAAATTTGAGCCACCGTGGAGGCAGTAAATGGGTGGGGAAGAGCGCAAAAATGAGCATACATGGAAAGGCGATCCACCACCACCATTATGACTGATTTATTCCTCGATTTGGGTAAGCCTGTAATAAAGTCCATAGAGATATCCTTCCAAATAGCAGGGGGAATCAGAGGCGGCTAGAGGGTGCCTGGAGATTTGACTGTTTCTCCCTTGTTGCATTGACACATCTCACATTCAGCGCCAAACTTACAGATGTCCTGTTTCATACCATCCTAGAAAAAAGAACGTTTGACTCGGTCATATGTTTTGGTGAACCCTGAATGCCCCGCTGTGGGTGTAGCATGAAGCTCAGAAAGCACCATGGATTTGAGCTTGGATTGTTTACTTAAATACAAGCGACCTTTGTATCGAAGCTCATCTTGGAGCCAGGAGTACCCTAGGGGATCCAGAGCCTTGTTCTATAGTTGCTGGATCAGATGGGAACTTTTGGGATCTTGAAGCCATTCTTGGTGCACAACTTGGAGCCAATCGGGTACAATGAAGGAAAGAGAAAAAAGGGATCCTTCGTCTTCATATTTCTAGGATAGTGCATCGGCCACGACATTGTCTTTTCCCTTCTTGTAAATGATCTCATAATCATATCCAAAGAGTTTAGTCACCCATTTTTGTTGTTCCTGGGAGGAAATGCGTTGTTCCAGAAAATACTTGAGGCTTTGATGGTCTATCTTAATTTGGAAGCATTTCCCCAAGAGATACGGACGCCACAACTCAATGACATGCAGAATCACCAACATTTCTTTTTCATAAATGGGTTTGCCCAGATTCTTTTCAGACAGTTGCTTGCTAGTGAAGGCCAAAGGTCGAACCTCTTGCATAAGGACAACATCGATTCCTTTCCCTAAGGCATCACATTCCAACACAAAGGTCTTTCTAAAGTTGGGAAGGGATAGAACTGGAGTGGTGCACATGGTCGTATTCAAGGTCTGAAAATCTTGAGCAGTTATTGGATTCCAAGTGAAAGAGTTCTTTTTTAGGAGAGCCGTGAGAGGTGCGGAAATCTTTCCATAGTTCTTAACGAACTTGCGATAATACCCTGTGAGGCCCAAAAATCCATGCAAGTTTTTGAGAGTCTTTGGGTGCGGCCAGTCTTGCATAGCTTCAATCTCTTTTGGGTCCACCCTAATGCCATCCTTTCCCACCAGATGACTCAAGTATTCTACTTCTGAGGCACCAAAAGCACATTTGGACTATTTCAGGAAAAGCTAGTGCTGAGAGAGTAGGTGGAGAACTTGATCCACATGAGTAAGATGGTCTATCTAGGTTTTTCTATATATGAGGATGTCATCAAAGAAAACTAAGAAACAATGATGGAGAAAACGGTGGAAGACATGGTTCATGAGGCTCTGGAAGGTGGAGGGGGCATTACACAAACCAAAGGGCATGACCAAAAACTCATAGTGGCCCTCATGAGTGCGAAAGGTTGTCTTGGGAATGTTAACCTCTTTCATATGTATCTGGTGATAGCCCGAGTGAAGATCAAGTTTGGTAAAGAATTGGGCRCCACTCAATTCATCCAGGAGGTCATCAATGACAGGAATGGGAAATTTGTCTTTGATGGTTAGTTTGTTGAGAGCACGGAAGTTAGGACACATTCTCCAAGAACCTTCTTTCTTCAGTACCATAACGACCAGAGAGGAGTAAGGGATCGTACTAGGATGGATGACTCCGGCAAGAAGGAGTTCCTGGACCATTTTTTCAATTTCATTTTTTTATGCAAAGGGGCGGCGATATGGACGTATATTGGGGGGAAGGATTCTTGGGACAAGGGGAATGGAATGATCATGGACACCGTGGGAAGGAGGGAGTCCTTGGGGAGTGGAAAATACTGTTTGATGTTTAGACAGGAGGGCTTGGAGGTCTTGGGGCACTGGTGGGGTCTCTGTGGCTTGTATGGCATGGAGTTGGGMAATGACACTAGAATGACCTTTTTGGAGTAGTTTTTCCATGCGATGAGAATTGATGACCTTAGGCGAACCAACAGTGATGCTTTGAAATTTATATTGGTGGCCTCCTTGGTCGAATTGCATGGTTAAGTTMTGAAAATCCATGAGAATGGGACCCAAAGTCCTTAACCAGTCTGCACCCAACACAATGTCGCAACTGCCCATGTCAATAGAAAACATATGGGATTTGAGGTGGTAGTCACCTATTTGGAGACGCACATTTTCACAGCTCCCACCACATTTCATAGAACCACCATTGGCAATCATGATTTGGAAATTGTTGACATCATGGATGTAGAAATGGGTTTCTTGGGCAATGCGGCGATGAATAAAATTGTGGGTGCTGCCACTATCAACTAGAATGATTACCTTTCGGTGCTTGATGTAACCGATTAACTTGAGGGTTTGGGGGGTAGAGAAGTCGGTGAGAGAATTGAGGGAAATGATCGGTTACACTTCGGGAGGGTCGGAGGGAGGGTTTATGTCAAACATTTCTGGTGACTCGGGCACAGGGGGAGTGTCAACATCTTCTTCTTGAATATCCTCAAAGATGCCCATAAAGATCTTTTGTTCCTTACATTTGTGGCCTGGGAAATATTTGTCATCACAATTATAACAGAGGCCTTTGAGTTGGCGTTCAACCATTTCAGCCCTGGTCAATTTTTGGATTTTTAATGGGGCGAAGGGAGTAGTGAGGTTTACTGGTTTAGGGCAAGGGTTAAAGGAAGGCTTACGGTTTTGAGAGGAAACAATTTGTTGTGCTTCTTTAGTTTTTTTGGTAGCCTCCACCCAAGTCATAGGTCGAGCCCTTTTTTTCTTTTTTTCTTTTTTTCTTTTTTTATAGCTGAGGGGTTATACTTTGGTTTGAAGAATGTTGCAGTGATGAAATCCCCAAATTCTGAACCAGAGAGTATTTAATTGGCAACCTGAACACAGATGCGTGTCAATAGATCTCGCCAGTTTAATTTGTTTATGTTGTTGTTTATGTTCCCCAAGGGTTAGGTATTCAAGGGTTCTACAGACAAGGGTTTTCCCTGTGCTATAGCTCTTTGATATATGTGCGGGGTCCAACAGTATTACTCGGCCCAATATCTCAGGGCACTAACTAAGGAGGATAGACCTTACCCTTATCCGTACTACCCGACTACCCAGGTACTAGAGAGTATCTTCCCGAGTGTTGTTCTCGGTGACACTATAGCAGTCCGGCGGCCGATATGTTTATCTAAAGAGGGCTCCAAGAAATCTAGGCTGATCTATACACAGGTGCTTTCTGATGCGCTACCACTCGAAGGGGTACCAACAGGGGTTACAAGGGTGGCCAATAGATGTGTGCTTAAGAACCACTTGTATTTCCTGTGTGTATGAATCCCTCAACCGCGGGTTTATGCGCTTAACAACAGATCTCTGTGGCTTAAAGACGTCGTAATACGTCTCTACCCTGAAAAAAAAATACCCACAATTTCTGCCAAGGAAAGTTCTCTGATACCACTTGCAAGATACCAGATATATAAAATACGCAGAACATAAATAAAATGCTAGAAATGGCAGAATAACAGTAAAATATCCAGCATAATGTTCACAATACACAGAAATGATATATGAAATAGCAATAGAAAAAGCACTTTGATTGAGAAAAAAATGTTCACAGGCCTCTTCGAGGGGGCAACCTCCAGTCGAGCAATGCTCTATTACAATAATCTCCAAGATAGGGTTCTCATACCTTCGTCCCTTATTTATACTAAATATGTCTATTAAGAAAAGAATCTAGAGGAAGATCCTTCTAGAAGCGGAAGCTTCTATTAGGTCTTCTTACATTCGCCTTATTCTATTTTATTGAAAGGTCTTATTAATATTGAACTTTATTACATCTGAATACATTGATCTACCTATGTGCAGGTTAGGACCTTAACAGTTCTAGTGTTCACTCCTAGAACGTTCTTCTCTGACTCGAAAGAGTTCAAACGCACATTCCTTGTGCTGGCTATAGATTTTAAATACCCTGTTGTGCGCTCCTTTCACAGCCTAAAGAACCTAGAACAACTCAACAACTATCACACAGATAGTGGAATATATATTCACCCTGCAGATGGAAACTATTCATACAAATCTACATCATACATTCATATAAACAAAAATGACGTTATAAAAAAACATTCACCACACAAGGATTCATAAACAGTGAAATATTTTCTTTTGTATTAATGTCAGAATATCAATTACAATGTGTGAGCTTGGACTTCAATTGAGTCTCGACTCTCTCCTTGTCTTACAATGGTTTTCTCTCAACCTTCATCCATTATAAAAAACCTCTATTGGGCATATGTTACAAATATTTATACACAAGGAGACTCATCGAGTATTTCCCTCCAACTACTCTAGATGTGCCTAATCACCATCGATACGCCTATCTACTTAGGTAAATTACAATGAGTGGAAAATCTAGTCTGAATCGGATCTATATCCCTCCTACTATCATCGATTTAAGGACACCTTATCTACAACCTGTACGAAGGCATGAATTGACTCTACCCAAGCCTTACAATTTTTACTTGCATTGATTACATTAAAATTTAAAATTCGAGGGGAAAATGAGAGGGTTGGCACCTCTCCCCTCCTTGAATGCGCACCAATATGTCGACTAGCTAGTGCATGCCGAGGTGAAGTGATTCTCCTACATCATACTCCACGGCTGGGAAAAATCATGAGCTCCTCGGCTTTGCTGTTGAAATCCCTTTGGATCCTAAAATTTCCCTTGGAGTTTTCCACCTGCTCCTCTCCTTTTTTGTTGTTGTTGTCCCACTACTCTTGCAAATCCTCCTCTGTTCAGTTTCTCCTTGCTGACAACTTATTTTTCTTACTTCATCATCAACCTCCTTATCTCCTCTATGACTTCTTCCAATTTCTATGCTGGTTGAATTTCTTTATGCAGTATGCTCAGCTGCAACTCCTCTTCCTTATACACATCAAAGGGAATATCATCTTGATCCCCCATCTTGTTCTCTTCCTCTATGGCCTCAAATTTCCACTCTACTATAGACTCCAATTATGTGGGCCCATCACTGAGTTGTTTCTCAGCTATTTCCTATGATAGACTATATTCTGCCAGCTCTTCTTGTGTTGGTTCAAATATAGCTTCCTCCAGTTTCTTCTCATGCTGGGATGTTTCCTCTTCCACTGCAGGATTCAATGTTGCAGTCATATCTATTCTTGGATTGTGCAACTAATCCTCCAACAACTTTAACTCCATCTCCATGGTGTGAGAATTTCATCTGGATGCTCTTATTCCTCTGTTGGGGAATACTTCAGTAACTCCTCCTTCTCCCCTATGACAGTCACAATTGGTTGTCCTGTTGCTTCAACTTCACCTGCAACTTGTGCACTAGCCTCTACTGGGCTAATTGGAAAGAATATTTGAATTCCCCCAATGATCAAAATGCACCTCTTATACTTCTCCTTTGTGGTGGAAGTATTTAAATTCTCATCATCTTCATTCACATGGTCTTCAACTCCACATGAATCTTCATATGTATGAGGCTTTTCTTCTGCCTCCTTTACATCTGTCACCGCCCCTTGCTGATATGAACTCTCAGCTGAGTTCATCTCTTCCCCCTTGCCCAGTTGAAAAATTCAGATTTCTCCTATACCCTCCTGGAAGTTTATGATATCGATTGATCTCTTCTCATTGCCCACCTGTAAATCTATGAGATCTTTTCCAGATCTCATTCCCTCATCACTGATGTTTTCAACATGCCTCAACCACCTTTTTAACACTTATTTCTACCTTCTGGACAACAACTTCTAAATAGGTCATCTTACTTTCTTCTTCAGAGTCCATTTGTAACTCCAGTTTCCCTTTGCCTCATGTTGCATCTTCAATGCTAGCTTCTCCATTTCTACTCATATTTCATTGAGATCCTTGTCAATTTCCACTTTTTTTTTCTGCTGCTGGTCTCCTCTTCGACCATGCTTATGTCCTACAGTAGCCATATTTTCTTGCTTCACCTTTATCCCACCAAGTTGTCTACCATCTTATGCACACATTGAAACAACCGTTATAGAGAATCACACTCTATCTCCCTTCACCTATTGTCTACAGGAGAAATAAATCTTTGACACTACTTGATGTAGTCAAACTATCTTCTCCCCCTTTTCCTGTTGTCTGCAAGAAAATTCAAGATCTGATACCACTTGGTGAATCCCCCTTCACATCTTGGGGTTTACACAACCTCTCGGTCAAGGATCTTAAATAATTATGAGTCAGATTATCTCTTAGATACCCTGCTAGCCCCACAAATCATGTTACACAGGCCCCTTCTTCACTAGGTGCAGGTCTTGTGAGACCCGCGAGCTCTTGCTAAGCCCCATGTTCTCTTTTTGAAATTTGAATGACGGGTGCTAGCTCCCTACACTAGGCCTCTTCTTCTTCACATGGCCATGGGCTATGAACTCGGTCCAATACTATTCACAAATATTCTCTTCAGATATTTTGCGAGTATCTTGCTCCCTTTTTCTCAATCTTCAAATCGACAAATTTACCCAGGACCTGATCATGGTCCACGTCTCTCCCACAACCAATGGTTGTGATCTTCTTCATAATCCATACTTTAGGAGTTCCTCCCACTCTAATCTCCTCTTTCTTCCAGAGTACCTTTCCTCCAAAACACGTGGATCTTCGCCATGTGTTCTCCTGGATCCAATGGTCCAAATCCACTTCGCTTCTTCCTAACTTCGCGAAGTTTTATCCATGTGCCACGCAAATTTCTTCTGAAGTTCCTTCTCATGAACCCTCAGATCTTCCATCACCTGTCAACCTGGGAGATGGACTTCGCGACTTCAAAACTTTGGGACTTGGAGACTTCTTCTATCCCACTCTCTTGTGCACTTTCAAATAATTAAAACTCATGCAATTCACCTAGATCCAATGCTTGTTGGTCCTTCATACCCAGATCCAACAGCTGGGATCTGTTCTCTACTCCAGAGTGTTCCTCCTTCATCCTGGACCCTGATATGACGGTCCATATTTCTTCCGATAGAAGATTTGACGGTTGTTGTAGCTCCTCCACTTAATCTTTAACTTCCTCCCAAAATTGGGAAAATTTCTAAGTATGAAAGGTTGTGGCTTTTGAGATTCCTCCTACTAGCCTGACTATTGGGTCTCGATATTTCTTTTTTATCTTGAGATTGGCAATGAAATTTAATATCAACCCTAGCATACACTTGCGCTCTACATGAAACTTTGCACTACTCCTCTTGAGCTTTTCGAACTTTCTCAGCCTCCCAAGGGATTCTTCCCTTTTCTTCCTCCAAAATAATCCTTGCAGCCTCCTGGTGACCCAACACTCTTCATTTTGATCCTTTTGAATTTGAAACAAGTTATCTCATTTGTTCAATAAATTATTTCAAACGGATTCATGCAACACTTGTCTAAGTGTTGGCCTAGTGCACTCCTTGCACAGGTCTTCCTCAGAGTGTTCATCAACTCTGTGAGTGTCTTCTCCTTGACACTTCTCTCCTTTCTGAACTCAAAAAAGAGTTCACCTGTGAACACTTGCACCTGCTCGATTCTTTCCTAGCAGATCTCTACAGAGCCTTTGTTACGGTCCTAACCCGGACATAGATAGAACAATATGTTCGGATGTAATAAAGGTCAATATTAATAAGGCCTTGTAATAAAATAGAATAAGTCGAATGTTAGAAGACCTAATAGAAGCTTCCGCTTCTAGAAGGATATTCCTCTAGATGCTTATTTTGATAGACATATTTACTATAAATAGGAGTCGAGGGTATGAGAACTCTAGCTTTGAGATTATTGTAATAGAGCTCTGCTTGACTGGAGGTTTCCCCCTCGAAGAGGCCCGTGAACATTGCTCTCAGAATGAAAGTGTTATTTCTATTGTTATTCTTATATCATTCCAATGTTATTTTGGTGATTATTCTAGTTATATTGTTGTTATTCTTCCATTTATAGCATTTTATTTCGGTTCTGCATACTTTTTATATATGGTATATTACAAGTGGTATCCGAGCACTTTCCTTGGAAGAAATTGTGGGTAATTTTGTTTTCAGGGTAGAGACATATTTCAGTGTCTTTAAGCCACAGAGATCTATCATTACATGCATAAACTTGTGGTTGAGGGATTCATACATGAAGGAAATACAAGTGGTTCTTAAGCGCACATCTGTTGGCCACCCTTGTAACCCCTGTTGGTACCCCTTCGAGTGGTAGCGCATCAAACATCACCTGTGTATAGATCAACCTAGATTTCCTAAAGCCCTCTTTAGATAAACCGATCGACCACCTGACTGCTATAGTGCCACCGAGAACAACACTCGACAAGATACTCTCTAGTACCTAGGTGGTCAGGTAGTACAACTAAGGGTATGGTCTATGCTCCTTAGTTAGTTCCCTGAGATATTGGGACGAGTACTACTGTTTGAACCTACATGTATATCAGAGAGCTATAGCACAGGGAAAACCATTTTCTGTAGAACCCTTGAATACCTAAACCTTGGGGATAGAAACATAAACAAATTAAAACAAAAAAGATATATTTCCATGCAATTGTTTTCAGGTTTCCAATTAAATACACATTTATTTTTGGTTAAGAATTTGGGAATTTCCTCTCTGTAGTATTCTTCAGACCAAAGTATAACTCCACCGATGTTTAGAAAAAAAAAAAAAAGGTCTAGAAATTTTTTCCCCATTATTTGAGACCTATTCCATTGGATTCATCTCTTCGCCCTTATCACATTCATACATATCATTTTTCGGAAAAATTTTGACCCCGCCCACCCCTTTTTAGTTCCCCCATCCTCATGGCCCATACCCATAGGAAAGACTTGGAAGCTCGCTTCAACACCTTACAATCAGGTCTCATCGAGACCCAACAAGAAGTGAAACAACTCAGTGCCTATGTTGCTTCCATCAATACAACCATGCATTCCTCAATGGAGGAAATCAAACAAGACCTCACCACCCAGCTTAACTCTGTCTTTTCAGCACTCTGCACCAAACTTCATATCCTGACATATAACCCTTCCTCTTCCTCCCTTCCACATACTAAAGGTGAATATTCCTCTCATTCCCATAACTTTTAGAAGCATCACTTTCAACATGACCTACGCCTTCCATAGGTGGATGTGACCAAATTTGATGGCTCGGACCCCACTGGTTGGGTAACACAAATGCAACATTATTTCTCTTTATACGACATTACAGATGACTTGGCCAAACTCTGGTATGGTGTTCTCCATCTAGATCAAGAACGTTGGCAATGGTGGCAATGGAGAAAAATTTCTCGTCAAGTGTATATATCTTGGACACACTTTGTTTCCGAGATTTATGAACTCTTTGACACTGACACCAACCATTTGGGCCGTTTGACAAAGTTGAAACAATCAGGTACAATGGAAGACTTTATAGCTTCCTTTGAGAGATTGGATTTTTGGACAAAGGGCATCTCTGATGCCTTTTTCAGAGAACGTTTTATCAGTGGGATCAAGGATGAGATTCGGGCCCATGTCTTCATGGCTCGGCCTCAGATTTGGGCGGAGGATACTAAAAGAGATAAATAAGCACAACAGGTTGTATCTTCTTAAAACCAGAAACCCTCATTTATCCCTCACCCTAAACCAGTAAATACCACTACTCCCTCTACTCCACTAAAGATCCAAAAATTGACCAGGGCTGAAATGGATGAATGCCAACTCAAAGACCTTTGTTATAATTGTGATGAAAAATATTTCCTGGGCCACAAGTGTAAGGAAAAAAATTTGTTTATGGCCATCTCCGAGGATATTTTAGAAGAGGATATTGAAACTCCTCTTATGTCTGAGTCACCTAAAACCCCCAACATAACCCCTCCCTTAGACCCTTCCGAAGTAGAACTGGTCATTTCCCTCAATTCTCTCACTGGCTTCTCCACTCCCCAAACCCTCAAGCTAATAGGTTACATCAAGAATCAGAAGGTCATCATTCTGGTTGATAGTGGAAGCACCCATAATTTTATCCATCACCGCATTGCCTAAGAAACTCATTGCTACATCCATACCATCAATAATTTCCAAATCATGATTTCCAATGGTGGCTCCATGAAATGTGGAGGGCGTTGTGAAAATGTGTCTCCAAATTGGTGACTACCACTTGAAATCTCATATGTTTTCCATCGACATGGGAGGTTGTGACATTGTGTTGGGTGCAGAATGGATAAGGACTTTAGGTCCCATTCTCATGGATTTTAAGAAATTAACCATGCAATTTGACCAGGAGAGCCACGAATATAAGTTCCAAGGAATCACCATTGGTTCACCTAAGATCATTAGTTCCCATCGCATGGAAAAATTTCTCAAAAAGGGTCATTCTAGTGTTATTGCTCAACTCCATGCCATACAAGCAACATAAACACCCTCGGTGCCGCAAGACTTCCAAGCCATCCTTTCTAAACATCAAGTGGTATTTTCCACTCCCCAGGGACTGCCTCCTTAATGTATTGTTCATGATCATTACATTCCCCTTGTACCCGGAATCCTTCCTCCCAATATTCGTTTGTATCGTCACCCCTTTTCCCAAAAAAATGAAATTGAGAAAATGATCCAGGAACTCCTTAATGCAGGAATTATCCGCCCTAGTACGAGCCCCTAATCTTCTTCTGTGGTCATGGTCCTGAAGAAAGAATTTTCTTGGCAAATGTGTCCTGACTTTCGTGCCCTCAAAAAACTTTCCATTGAAGACAAATTTCCCATTCCTGTCATTGATGACCTCGTAGATGAATTGAGTGGCACCCAATTCTTTACTAAACTTGATCTTCATTTGGGCTACCACCAAATACATAAGAAAGAGGCATACATTCCCAAGACTACCTTTAGAACTCATGAGGGCCACTATGAGTTTTTCGTCATTCCCTTTGGCTTGTGTAATTCCCCCTCCACCTTCCAAAGCCTCATGAATCATGTCTTCTATCCTTATCTCCATCATTTTGTCTTAGTTTTCTTTGATGATATTCTCATCTATAGCAAGACCTGGATGAAACATCTTTCTCATGTGGATCGAGTTCTCCATCTACTCTGTCAGTACCAACGTTTCCTAAAAGATTCTAAATGTCCTTTTGGCACCTCAGAAGTAGAGTACTTGGGTCATCTAGTTGGCAAGGATGGCGTCAAAGTGGATCCTTAAAATATTGAAGCTATGCAAGATTGGCCTCACCCAAATACTCTCAAAAGCTTGCATGGATTCCTGGTCTTAACAGGTTATTATCGCAAGTTTGTTAATAATTATGGAAAGGTTGCAACACCTCTCGTTGCTCTCCTAAAAAAGAACTCTTTCACTTGGACTCCAACTACTGCCCAAGATTTTCAAACCTTGAAGATGGCCATGTGCACCACCATAGTCCTAGGCCTTCCTGATTTCACAAAGACCTTTGTCTTGGAATGTGATGCTTCAAGGAAAGGAATTTGTATTGTCCTTATGCAAGAGGGTCGGCCTTTGGCCTTTAGCAGCAAGCAATTATCTGAAAGAAATTTGGGCAAATCTATCTATGAAAATGAAATCTTGGCTATTCTGCATGTCGTTTCTTTGTGGCACCCTTATCTATTGGGGGAATGCTTCCAAATTAAGATAGACCATCAAAGCTCCAAGTATTTTCTGGAACAATGCATTTCCTCCCCGGAGCAACAAAAATGGGTAACTAAGATATTTGGCTATTATTATGAGATCATTTACAATAAAGGAAAAGAAAATGTGGTTGGGGATGCACTTTCTCACAAATATGAATATGAAGGATCCATTTTTTCTCTTTCCTTCATTGTACCATATTAGCTCCAATCCATTCACCAGAAATGGCTACAAGATCCCAAAAGTTCGCAGTTGATCCAACAATTGCAGTCCAGTGCTCTAGCTCCCCTAGGGTACTCTTGGCTCCATGATGAGCTTCGATACAAAGGTCATTTGTATTTAAGTGAACAGTCAAAGCTTAAATCCATGGTACTTTCTGAGCTTCATGCTACACCGACAACGGGGCACTCTAGGTTCACCAAAAGCTATGATAGTATCAAATGTTCTTTTTTGGGGGATGGTATGAAACATGACATTTGTAATTTTGTCGTCGAATTTGATGTGTATCAATGCAACAAGGGAGAAACTGTCAAATCTTCGGGCACACTACAACCGCTCCCGATACCACCTGCTATTTGGAAGGATATCTCTATGGATTTTATTATAGGCTTACCCAAATCATGAAATATATTAGTCATCATGGTGGTTGTTGATCTCCTTTCCAAGTATTCTCATTTCTGGGCTCTTCAACACCCATTTACAGCATCCACGGTGGCTTAAATTTTCATGGATCATGTCTTCAAGCTTCATGGCATGCCACACTCTATTGTTTTTTATCGTGACCCAACTTTCAGAAGCAATTTTTGGCAAGAACTGTTCAAGCTACAAGGCACCCAATTGCATCTTAGTACATCTTATCATCCCTAGACTGATGGTCAAATAGAAGTTGTCAACAAGTGTTTGGAAACATATTTGAGGTGTTTTGCCTCGGAAAAGAAAAATCAGTGGGCTTAATGGTTACCCCTAGCTGAATGGTGGTACAACACTTCATACCATACAACTACACGCATGACTCCTTTTGAAGTGGTATATGGACAGAAGACACCTTCAATTCTCTCATACTTACCTGGTGTCTTGAAGGTCCAGGTGGTTGACCAAACACTTACAATTCGAGAGGCTATTCTCCATACCCTTAAAGAGAATTTGGTCACGGCACATAATCAAATGAATAAACAAGCATATCAAGGTCGCTCTGAACGTCAATTTGAAGAAGGGGATCAGGCGTTTCTTCACCTGCAACCTTACAAGAAGAATTCCCTCAAGGCCGAGCATTGTCAAAAGCTAGTGCCCAAATTTTATGGTCCTTATACAGTTCTCAAGCATGTGGGACAGGTGGCCTATCAGTTAGATTTTCCCATTCATTCAAAGCTACATCCTGTTTTTCATGTTTCCTGCTTAAAGTAGGTGATCGAAACTAAGTGTCAAATTCAAACCAACCTTCCCGAGTTAGCCAAAGAAGGATCCATTTGGATACATCAACAAGTAGTTTTGGACTAGCATGAGTGTCACCTGCATCATAGAACCATCAAGGAAGTGTTAATCTAGTGGAAAGATACAACTGCAACAGATGCCACTTGGGAACCAACTACCATTTTACAACAATTTCCACATCTCAATCCTTGAGGACAAGGTCGTTTTTAAGGGGGAGGACATGTTAGGGTCGTAATCCACACATAGATAGAACAATAAATTTGGATGTAATAAAGGTCAATATTAATAAGGTCTTGAAATAAAATAGAGTAAGTCGAATGTAAGAAGACCTAATAGAAGCTTCTGCTTCTAGAAGGATCTTCCTCTAGATGCTTCTTTTGATAAACATATTTAGTATAAATAGGAGTCAAGGGTATGAGAACCCTAGCTTGGAGATTATTGTAATAGATCTTTGCTCGAATAGAGGTTTCCCCCTTGAAGAGGTCCATGAACATTTCTCTCAGAATCAAAGTTCTATTTCTTTTGTTATTCTTATATCATTTTAGTGTTATTGTGGTGATTATTCTGGTTATATTGTTGTTATTCTGCCATTTCTAGCATTTTATTTCTTTTCTGCGTACTTTTTATATCTGATATATTACATCCTTTAATAACTCTATTATATGCTTACTCCTGCGTAGACCTTCCTTTGGGTATTCAGTAACCCTGCCTCTTTGTGTCTCCCTTGCACAATCTCTCCTCCAAGGTGTTCAACAACCTTTAGGTTCCTCTCTAAGATTGTGAATTTTCTAGTGTGCCCTCCTAGCACGTTCTTCTATGACTTGAAAGAGTTCAGATATGCACTCCTTGCACTGGCTATAGAGTTTCAATACCCTGTTGTGCACTCCTTTCACAACCTACAGAACCCAAAACAACTCAACAACTCCCACACAGATAATGGAATCTATCTTCACCCTGCATATGGAAACTATTCATACACATCTATAACATACGTTCATATAAACACAAATGACGTTATAAACAAACATTCACCACAAAAGGATTCATAAACAATGAAATATGTTCTTTTGTATTAATTTCATAATATCAATTACAATGCGTGATCTTGGACTGCAATTGAGTCTCGACTCTCTCCTTGGATTACAATGGTTTTCTCTCAGCCTTCAGCCGCTATCAACAACCTCTACTGAGAATATGTTACAAATATTTATACAAGAGGAGACTCATCAAGTCTTTCCCTCCAACTAATCTAGTGGTGTCTAATCACCATCAAAATTCCTATCTACTGAGGCAGATTACAATGAGTGGAAAATCTAGTCCAAATCAGATCTAGATCCCTCCTACTGTCAGCCATTTAAGGAGACCTTATCTACAGCCTGTGTTAGAGAAATATTTGCCTCACCCTATGCAATCTTGCAGAGAGGGTCTTATTCCATTTCCCTATGCAGACTTATCTTCCCTATTGATAAAATCCAGAGAAAAAAATACAAATTTTTCCACTTGTATGCATCTCGCACCTTATACAACAAGCGTATACGTAGGATGCTCCACTATAGCCCGTGTACATCGAGATTTGTGCCATAAAATAAAAATTAAATGTTGGGTTTCCATGTCATGATAGGATATCTTTGATCCTTGGCCTTCCATATACTGGAAACATTTTGACTCGGCCCTTCAGTTTCATTTTGAAGGCTACAAAGAGGCCAATTCCGAGCTATGGAAAAGGGGAAAGAATTCAACTTTGAGAGAAAAGTTACTCTGGAGAAATTATTACTTCAGATTGAGTATGCATCCCTTTGTCCTTTAAGTCTGAACATGGTGTTCAGCCCCCAATACATCCCCTTATTTATGGAGAACCTCATTGTCTCCCCTCTATGAGCTTGCCTTTGGTGGAGGATCTAAGTGGTGGAGGCCCAGCTGGAAGGAACTTGGTTTCTCGGTGCCGAACCGTGCCGACACTGAAGTCTGTAATATTTTCACTTCTATTGATCATTTATTGATAGAATTAATCCCTTCCTGTCCAATTGAAGTTTGGAAAATATATGAGTTATTATCCATGGGCTTGTTTGCTTTGTATATTAATGGATTATGCTATCTAATGTGCTAACCTTTTATATTATCAATTTATCACTATATGATTGCTTTGCTCGTTTGTTGAGAACTTGTTGCAGGTATAAATATTTGGGTCTGTTAAGGTCCTAACCCGCACATAGGTAGATCAATGTATTCGGATGTAATAAAGGTCAATATTAATAAGACCTTTCAATAAAATAGAATAAGGCGGATGTAAGAAGACCTAATAGAAGCTTCCGCTTCTAGAAGGAT
>ML780263.1:1944506-1977684 GCA_009831015.1 Picea engelmannii | reverse complement strand
TGTATTCGGATGTAATAAAGGTCAATATTAATAAGACCTTTCAATAAAATAGAATAAGGCGGATGTAAGAAGACCTAATAGAAGCTTCCACTTCTAGAAGGATCTTCCTCTAGATGTTTCTCTTAATAGTATAAATAAGGGTCAAGGGTATGAAAAACCCTAGCTTGGATATTATTGTAATAGAGCACTGCTCGACTGGAGGTTGCCCCCTCGAAGAGGCCTGTGAACATTGCTATCTGATTCAAAGTGCTATTTCTATTGCTATTTCGTGAATCATTTCTGTGTATTGTGAAGATTATGCGAGATATTTTACTGTTATTCTGTTATTTCTAGCATTTCGTTTCTGTTCTGCATATTTTATATATCTGGTATATTGCAGGGTCAAAGTGCTCAATGGTGGACATCATCAAACATCTAGATGAGGTAGGTCCCTTTCTTATCTCGCTTTCACATTGGTTTATATAGCATGTTTTTGGGATAGAGTTGATTTCTGCAGTCATATCTGTCTGTTGTGGTTTACCCTAGAAATAGAGATATTTTCCTCATAACATCTTGTACGAAGGTATGAATTGGCTCTACCCAAGCCTTAAAACATGTACTTTCATTGATTACATTAAAATTTAAACTTCGAGGGAAAAATGAGAGGGATGGCACCTCTCCCCTCCTTGAATGCGCACCAATGTGTCGAATAGCTGACCCGCGTTGAGGTGGAGTGATGCTCCTGCATCAGTGGTTCTCTCATGGCCTTGTATATAGTGATGTATGTGACATGGTACATTAGGTACCAATATTTTATCCCCGTGATTACGGCCAATGCTTTGTTGGTTATACACAGGGTTGGTGAGGAGAAGATGAACTCGTACAATGGATCTAGGAAGTTCTCAAATATATTATGGTATTGTGTTCTATAGCTTTTCTCCCACAATACCTTGCAATATAAGTTTATGGTTGGATATTATGGTTCCCATGACCATCCCATCTTTGGTTATTAGTGAAAATCACACATTATGTCTATGAGGTATGAGAATATATGAAAATTCAAAAAGGTTTTAGGATGGGCATCCACAACTATTGAGATGGATTTTGCTAATTTTGTTGACAAGATGTCATATTAGTTAAATGATGCCCCTTTTCTCGTGCAATGATAGATCAAAGGAATATATGACAAAGAGAATTTGGAAGCATCAGTCTCCCCATATAATCTATAGATCATGGACACCATGTATTGATATAGATTTCTTAGCATGGTTGTAGGGTATACTCTAGTAGGTATAAGATTGAATTGTTTCTCTGGCTTGTACCAAATATGGAATAGAACTTTGGCTGTATGCTTGAATTCACCAATAATTTTGTTATCTATTTCATGGGTTCCCTTATCCAGATAATAACACTTTTCTATATCTTCAGGTTGAAATGAAGCTATAGGATCCCCTCTAGCATTGCAGATATACCTGTTTCCTAAGTCCATGTGTTTGAGGATCCATGAAATAGTATTGACGCAAGGGAACATAGCAACGCGGGATGCTAATCTAGTTATTATGGATTTCTTAATATTCTTGAAAATATTGAGTTTGTCTTGGTCCTCGACATACATGATGAAATTATGATTTTTGAACATTTGGTATACGTTTCCCAATTTGAGTGGGTCTTCCCTTTTTTCTAGGAATCCACTAGTGTCATTATACATTGCTCTTGCAATGTCAAGTTCATCCTCATGTTGGTGGTCACTTCCGAAGGCATTTATGGAGGGTGCTTTTCTAGTTTCCTTCTTCCTTAGATCTAAATCTTACAAGCATATAAAAAATTAGTCCAAAGACAAAAATTAAGAGATATAATAATAATGGTTAGATATGTGCAAAAAAATAAGATTATTGAAGTAACCAATAGTAAAGTACTTGAGGATTTTCTTGAGCTAATTCTAGGTGGGATATTGTCATATGAAAATGATAGTATGAAGGAAGACATCATGGATATCTAATCCTTAGCGAAAGTCAAGATACAAATCTATATTGATTAGGTGAAAGTCTTCCTAGAAAAAGGTTGAAATATTTGAAACCAGAGAATTTCGCATGAACTTCTCCAATGCACATCAGAGAATTTTATATTAAGTGTGTAGATGGGTTAATGCACACACCAAAGAAATTAGTGCAAAAGTGTTCGATGAGACCGGAGGAATTTATGTGAAGTATGATGGTGGGAAAGTGGATTCATTGGAGGAGTTGGTATAAAGTCCTTCAGTTTACACTGAAGGTATTCATGCCAAGTCTTCCAGTGAAACAAGAAGACTTTGTATAAAGAGTTATGGTGTAAAGTTGAGAAGTGTCAATTGTTCGAATGAACTAAAGGGATTAACATTAAGTCTCTTGAAGGCATCTGAAAGGTTTATATTAACTCCTCTAGTAAATATTGGAGGAGTTAATGTGAAGGTCTCTAGTTTCAAAGAACTTTCCAAATAAACTAAGTCCCCAGGAGGTTTCTTCACTTGAGTTTTTTAGGGCTCAACTAAATCGAGGGTCAAGGAAGGACGATTAGGGCCCAAGATATTGTTAATATGAGCATATGATGGTGTAAGGAGATGACAGAGTTCAGACTTGTGGCTTACCATCTGGTTTTTTTTTAGGTTTTAAATATTCCTATGGCTAGGGTTGTGGACAAACGAATTATATGGGAGGAAAAATGCATATGGCACCAAAAAACTAAGTGAACTCAAAGGTTGGGATAAAATCATGTGACTATGACCCTTGGAATGGATAAGAGTTATGGTATGGTCGAGTAGGCAAATTCAAAATATGAAAGGTGAATATGTAGGGCATGGGAGGTCAGGGCATGTAGGGTTGAATTTAATGATTAAATGAATAAAACCCTAACATTAATCATTTAGAGAGGGAGAGAGAGTGCCTAAGGAATACCTAGCACTGAATACCACATGTGTGATGAAAATAAGTTGGGGGTGAGGAGGATTTATCTTTTCGTCTCATCATTTTGTGATCTCTCTCCTTTATTGGTCCTCCGGTAACGATGGACGAGAGGTGAGGGTGAGTGTGATTTTATAAAATTTGAGTTCCATAAATGTGACTGGAGGAAGTTATACATCTCTACTAAAGGAGTTAATGGGAAACCATCTTATATACATCGAAAATGATCATGGGAGATCCTCTGGTGTATAATAGAGGTGTTTAAAAAAACTAAATTGGTGGACATCAGAGGAGCATATGAGAACTCCTCCATTTTGACCAAAAGAGTTAATGGGAATTTCTCTAGTCTAGACAGAGGAGTTTACATGAAGTGAGGAGATCGTTGAATAACACTCTTTAGAGGTAAGGATAGGAAATCCTCCATTATACATTGGAGGATTTTTCATGAACTCCCTCGGTAGACATCAGAGGAGTTTGCAAAAAGTAGCATGATGATCAAATAAGAATTTTCGAAGGAGATTAAAGGAATTTCTTTGATGGTCATCATAACACTTGGAGGGAACCTCCCCGACACCCTGGAAGAGTTTATACTAACTCATCTAATGATCAAAACTTGTCTTCAAATTTTTTCCAAGTACCAAGCATCAAGAAAGGAATTCCAACCAAACGAAGAAAACTTAAAGTGGCCCTTTTATAGAAAAGGGGAACCAAATATTTTCATTAAGGAAAAATTCAAGAAAAAGATTTTTATAAATAGAGTAAAGGGTCTCGATTTTCTTGGAGGGTATTTTAAATCATAAAAAACAAGAAAAAGGAGGGTTATTAGTGTCGATCACAACATAGAATAAGGGGCAGGAAACACCCTCTACAGGTCGTTGTAGGTGTGGTAGCATATCATCCTCTGGCGTGGGGGGGACCCCCATGGTCATCCCATCCAGGTTGTGATGCACATGATAGAGTTATTCATTATTTTAACTACCCTCCCCTCTCAATTACTCATTGTCACTACTCCAATGATGATCTTGGCCCCATCCCTCTAGATTCTCTATTCCTACATCTGCAAAACACGAAATTGTGTCACTATGCACTCACAAAAAAAATCATATATATATATGTGTGTGTGTGTGTGTGTGTGTGTGTGTGTGTGTGTGTGTGTGTGTGTGTGTGTGTGAAAATACAAAAAACACACTAACCCATGGGGCCCCACGCCTTTCCTGGGGGGATTAGAAGCTTTGGATCCTACTAGAAGTCAGTCCCCACACAGGGGAAATCCTCAATGTTGACAATGTGATGGCTCCACCAAATGTGGAAGCCCACCCCATAGCGATTTGGATGATTCCCCCTAGTACTCTTACCATGTGATCTACCAAAAAAATCATTTGCAGGTATGATGGCATTGACACACCCATCACTATCTATTTGAGGCACTCGTCCCATGAATATCATCACTAAAAGGGAGTCATACCCGAACTGGTTTTGCTCGCCTCTCTTACAAAAATATAGTTGGGTTTTCATATTGGTGAGAACTCCCTCACACCAGTTGAATATGGTTGGATACAAACAAATAAAAACCACTTGCATATTGGTATTTGATGCTAAATTAGGGCATGTTGATCTCACAGCGTGAGTGATATAGAATAGGATGGTATTGAGTGGTAGATCTACAATATCTCGAATTGGGATCTTGTTGGGTGTATTGTGAGAACCATACTGACAATACTCCTCAATGAAGTCCATGACTAAGCGCTCATCTCCACCTCATGAATAATATTCCCACCATGGTATAACCCTCTAGTAAAATCCAGTACATAAGTACACATCGTCCATGTCTAGCTACAAAAATTTACCCTGGATGATAAAGTAGTCATGGTCAAGGTCCCAATATTGAATGCATTGGTGAAAAAAATACTCATGGGATCCTAGCAGTGGACAACAGAATAATTTGAGTATCCCACACTCCCGAAGAGATACCAATTTCATTTCATCCCCTTGAGAAACATAATCATCAGCCTCATAGGATATTTATTTCCATTCAATCATATTGGTTGGTTACCTACATCTAGGAAACAAAAACACAAGAAATGCATTAGCACATAAACACCCAAAACATGGCTTGCTCAAAAACATGCCCAAAACCTATGTGCATGGATGGTCGATCCAAGGAATGTTCATTTTTCATTGTGTGACTAGATATAGGGGTCACACTCCACTTTATAGAGACACCCGATGATTCCCCAAAGATCAGTTTATATCTAAACAGGCACGTGGGTTGTGCATTTCCCCACTAAGGATCATGAAAAACATAAAGAAAATGAAGATGGGATGTCAATTGCTTACCCGGATCTGATACTTAGTTGGATGGTTGAGAAAAATATCCATAATGAGCTCCACACATGCACTTGGAAGAGGGTTTCCTCCACAAGCTCTCCACACTACTCTCTTGGCAAATGAACAATGAGTTTTTACCAAGGTAAGTTTCCTTTTATAACTTTTTGGGAAATAAAAAATTATTTTTTTCACCATGAGACCAAGTAAGTGGGTTTTTATTAATTATTTGAGTTCATTATTATTATAATTCCATTTTTAATTTAATCAACCTTGGAATATAGTCTATACACCTTGACACGCTGATGAGGAATTTTTTACAAAGATGACAACATCCAATGAACTTGAGGTACATGTTCCCAAAATAGCATATAGGGATAGGTTCTTCCCTACATTTCCTGCCTTGTATTATTAACTATTTATTCTGACATCACAACATCTTAAGTTTGATCCTGTCTGGTTGTGACATTAGCCACCCCCTGTTGCAGGTCGTAACTTGTTCGGTAGTGCCTACCCTTCATGGGTTCCTTAGTTAGCACCTAGATTTCCATTTGGTGCGCATGTTGTGATTTCTTGAAGGCCGGGGAGCCCTCCTTTAGCCCCGCCATGACTTGATGATGGGGCCTCATTCTTCTCTATTCATCTATATCATGGCCACATCCCATGGGGGTTCCTGAAAATATTCTTGTTTCTTTATGGTTTCCTATGCATTTGTTGCCTGCATCATCACTCATGTCATTGCATTGTTATTTTTCTTAATTCTACTTACCGCTATTGTAGTAGTCTAGAACATCAGCCTATTGCATTATTTGGCCTATGTTTTTCATCCATATACCCATGGAGAGAACATATACTAAGAGTGGACCTCACTTGCCATTACCATTTGCATTCATTTTTCTTAGGTCAGTTACATGCACTTGGAACATAGGAGCATGTTGTTAAGCTATTGTTCTCTCCATTCGAGTATAACTTTATCTCTTTTTCGAACTCATAAAAGGAAATAAAAAATGTACATATCGTTCATACTTGCATCATTCTTTCATTCTTATTAAACCATGAAGGAGACTAAGAATACTTTTATTCCCCTTTTGCGCTCATTAAACCATGAAAGAGGCCAAAAATAAAAAATAAAAATCAATAAAAGATTGGGGTTTTTTTCACCATTGGTCTATTCTCGAAATGACAGCATTAGTTGAGTCACCCTTGAACATGACACATGTTTGAGTCCTCATCATACAATTGGGTTTTAGATTTCCTATGAGTTGTCCTAGTAATATGAGTTAGAGATAGTCCTCTGGTTGGTTACTCTTCCAATCATCATGGAGAGTGATTCAATGCCTCTTCCATTGTTGCACTATATTCATATAGCTCGTATGTGTTTCTTCCAAGTCAAAATTGTGTCATGCTATATGTTCAAGGGAATTTTAAGCCTTAGTCGACCATCTACTATTTTGTTGAATTGTTTACTCAACCATCCCTGTGTGAGTTGTACTTTGTAATACTATAGACTCTTCACATCATCTCTCAGTATATGTTTTGTGTCAATTGATGGGGGATACATTAAGGACCTCCTTCAATGGATCTATTCCTATTGACTTCATCATATTATCTAGGAGATGGATCTTGAAACCATCTAGTACCTTGGATCATGCAGTCTTCAGTGGCATGCCTCCTCATGATTGACAATGGGTTTACATCATTGACTCCTGATTGATTGATACTATGAGTGTTTGATATCAGATCATCTATTCACACTCCCTAGATTGTACTAGGTTCCTTGGGGTCCATATTTATCATTGTTCAATCCCCTCGCATATGTTAATGGGATACGTCATCAATGACCAATAATCAGACAATTTCTGCCATGGTTGACATTAGCTCATCTATTTGCATGTTTTATATTACACCATCAGGGTTTGGGATGAATACCTTGGGTTTGGAGCCACATCATTCCTTTACAACATCCCCTCCCAAATTGCAATGGAGTATATCATTTTTATGTCAGTGCTTTGAAGACTTCTGGGGAACTCTCTTTAGTGATCATTTTCTTCCTAATATATATATGTTGTGTCATAGATCCACATTGTATTTTTTGGTGGATATGATTGTGTTCATGATGTAAATCCACATTGTATTTTCTCGTGGCTACGGTCTTATTGATGACATGGATCCACTGTGTATTCTTTTGTTTCCATGTTCTAACATTTCATATCATGGATATGAAGTGTATTTTTTGGCGGTCGTGCTCATTCAGAGTCCGAGTATGTCTACCTAGGGGATGGTTTATTTATGCTCTCATCCGTGTTGTTTGATTGCATGAATTATTTGACTTCCGAACCTCCTTTTCTCTCTCCTCACACTACATCACATGGACATTATTTTATTGTAATGTGTTTCGGCCATCCATTCCTTTCTGGGCCTCACACATTAGGGGGGATCTATTATAGCCTTAATTTCCACCCTACAAGCCAGAAGGAAGTTCACAAGAAGATGAAAGAAAAAATTCATGGCTTGCTTGATATTTAGGCCCTTTCTAGAGGTCATCGTGGGTCTAATAGGGTACAACATATGATTATCATCACACATCGGTAGTATTACAACAAGCGATGAATTTCCAAACCTTCTAGATTCAAGGAGTTACAAATATATAGGCAAGGGATGAGTTGTGTCTTCATGGAATGAGCCTAGTAACTCATAGCATTCGAGTCTCTAGTGGTCTCGAGAAGATATAGAATCTCTCTCAAGCCTCTTCCAAGGATCTATATAACAAAGGAATGTCTTGAGAAAGAGGAGGGATGAATAATTGGTAGTTTTATTTGGTCCATTTGCAGAGGATATTTTCCTATCCACAATAGCCAAAAATCAAAGTGCCTAGCCTGATCAAGAAGATGAGGACAAGCAAGGAGCAAGGAGCCAAAGAAGAATTGCATCATCATCAAAGGTATGATATTGATGTAATTTATTTATGTTAATTAATAGATCAATGGTTTTCTCCCAAATTGCTTTTGTTTTAATCATGAATGGTTTGTTTATGATCTTATGAGTAATAGATCAAGTTATATATAAATAGAATTAGTGATTTATAACACTAGGAGAACAAGGAGATTGGTGTTTTTTTTTATTGTGTTTAGGAAGAAGGTTGTAGGAGTTGGAGTTGTATTTTGGGAGCTGCAACAACTAGGATACACAAGGACAACCTTCAAATATAAGGTATGCTATTTTGTCCTCTCTTGGTATAATATAAATTTCTTGTATTAGTTCTAGGAAGACCAAAGAAATCTATCTCTTTATGTCTATGATCAATAGGAATATCTTAGGGAGATATTGCCATCCATCTTGTGAGATATTTTTCTATGATCAATAGGAATATCTTATGGATATCTTGCCATCCATCTTGTGAGATATCTGTGATATTTTATCCCATAACACAAGGTCATCTAGATTTTAGTAGCATGGGTGGCATTTTATATTTGTATGAGAATCTTATAATAAAGTTTAAGGTGAGTTTAGGAAAGGGCACAAACAACCATGTCTAGCTCATGGCCCTAAGAATCCTTCTAAAATTTGCATAAGATAAATATGTCAATCAAATTTAGGTATTCAATGACTCTATTTTGATTATCAATTGGATGAAAGGGTCTAGTTGGCTTCTCAATATCTCTCTTAGACCTATAGATGATTGCAACACCCCCATTTTTTATGCCCAACATAGTAAATGTATATGTGTACATGATGAATTGATAAAATTTGAACAATGTAATATGTGAATTGTACATTGAATGATAATAAAAATATGCATCATAGGTTGTAGACGGAAAAGGGAAAAAAATGGGGGCTATCATTCCACAAGAGGGGAAAGGAAGGTGGCTCAAAGGGGCCAAAGAAAAATAATATTGTTTTATTGTGAACCTAAGTCCTATGGTTTATGTTATCCTAAGACCTATCAACCCTGGGATTAGTTGTCAATGAGGGATATGTGTTCTTCTTATGAAGATATGTGTTAATTAAAGGGATGCAAATATATTCCATTTTTTTTGGCATGAAAAATAAAGTTGATAATCATTCTTCCTGAGAGATTTTTCTCTCAAAGATAAGATACTATGTGAATGTTGGAATAAAGTTATGGAAATGGTTGTCATGAAGTATGTGGAATTATGATTGTCTAAGGAAATTGTTATCATTGAGTAAAATTAATTACAACTAAGAATTCCTCAATTCCCTGGAAGTGATATTTCATGGTTGGTCTTTGATAGATATCGTGAATGGACTACATGGTAGAGAAGGGGATCCCATTCCTTGGATGGTGTAGGATGATGGGGAAAGAGAGCTAGTCGATTGGTATTTTTATAATAGGTTATGTTGTGTAATATTATGGGAAATTGGGCTATGTGAGAGGATTAAAGGCAACCATAGATGATTTTTTCCTTGTGGAATCATAGTGTTAGCTTAGAGGTGGCCCTATTATAGAAATATTAATGGAAATAAAGAGCCTATGGTTGGGTGGAACATCCTTCGTTTGCATCTAGTTAGTGATTAATACCCAGAAAGATAAGTGTTCTCATTTATTTGTAATTATGTTGAATTAATACATTTATTTTATGAATGGAATGATGTTATACTTGTATGTATAAGTATACATATGTAATAATTAATGACTTAATTGTTTATGCATAAGAATGTACTATCATGTCTACATGCATTCATAAATTGATAGCAAGACAATGAGGAGATCAATATCAAAGCTTTATAATGTTAATTTCAACCTAGTTAGATGACTGGGTATGCTACATAATGATATCATAGAATAATTCTAAATTAGTGGGAGGAATTTGGAATACCCTGCCACCTCAATAGTGTTATAGGGGTGGTTGGGTATGTTATAGAGTGATATTGTAACAAGAAGAGTGGAAAATTTGAGGTTTTATGAAATACCTCGTAGTGTTAATAGTTATAGAAGGTGTTGGGTATGTTATAGTGATCAACCAAAATAACTAGCAAGTTCTTTTGAATACATTTTGATTCATTCATGTTTACAAAGAATATATTAAGGAGCCAAAGTGTTGAAATAATGTAACTGCAAAGAGTATTCTATTTATTATTGATATATTATTCATTAGATCAATCCCCTTTTGTGGATTGATCATGTCGGGTATTGTGAATGACCAAATCCCCTTTTGCGGATAGGTAAAACCCTAATTATAATAGGAAAAATGAGAAGTCAGCCCCCAGATTATATTAAAGTGGTTATAACCACCCAGAATAAGAAGTCGGCCCTTCTAGTTAAAAGACACCTCAATTCACACCTGCCAGATTGTATAAATAAGAGAGGTTAGCGCCTCATTTGTTCACTCACTCACTTTTTCATCAGAGCGCATGTTTTGGAGCTGCAGTTGGAGAAGAAACAAGAGAGAGAGAGGCACATTATTGGGAGAGGAATTTCTATATTGTTTGAGTTATCTCTTGGAATTTTATTGGCTATCTATATTAAGGAAGATTTTGCTGGGTTTTCTCCCCCGTGAGGGTTTCCCAGGATAAATGATGTGTCTCTTTTGATTGTGTATTTATCAGTGATCATATCTATACTATGGTTATCTAGTGAATTGAAAATAAACCTAAAAATAGCTTAAACCTTAACATGGTATCAGAGCTAAGATGAAGAGAGCATCTTTCACAAGAAGAAGAAAAATGTCACTGTTGTCGTACATGCAAATTAGGGATTTTTATTGAAGAAGAATTTCAGCCCCAAAGCCATCTAGAAAATTGTGCCCTTCCTCAAGGAACACTTTGGCATCATCAGTGCACCTTTTTAGTGGCTAGATATCCTGGAAAGTTAAACCCTAGTTTCACCAAGTACCAGAAAACCAGAAGTACCAGAGTATTAGAAGTACCAGAAAACCAAAAGCATAAATTCAAAAATCTGTTGATCAAGTTTGAAGGGGTAAAAGTTTGATTTTTTGAAATCTAACCACACTAGGATAATCGCCTCAGCCAAGTGCACGTCCTGGTAATTTCAAAATTCAAATCTGAGCATTTTCATTTTTTGGTCATTTTCCTAGCTCCAGGTAAAAGATATCTGCAAGCACTAAGCTTGTTGACAAGCTAGAAGGTGTGGACAACTTTCATTCCTGGAAGTATAGGATTGGACGCATTCTTGAAGAGAATGAACTAGCTAGATTCATCAAAGAAGAGGTACTAGAACCCACCGATGTTGCAGATAAAGAAATGCACAAAAAGGACACAATTAGGGAAAAAGAATCATTGTGGATTTTATCAAAGATCACTTGATTCCTCAAGTGTCTTCAAAGAAGAATCTGAAATAAATGTTTGATTCCCTAACCAAATTATATGAAGGGAAGAACATAAATTAGAAGATGAATCTAAGAACTCAACTCAAGAATACAAGGATGCAAAAAGGAGAAATGATCCAGGAATATTTCTCCAGAATATCAAAATTCAAAGAACAACTTGAAGCAATTGGAGATACTATAGACAAATAAAAACTCATAATGATGGAACTCAATGGTCTCACAATACCTTGGTATGCATTTATCTAAACTATTTGTGCCAGAACGGAGAAACGAGAATTTGACAGTCTTTGGGAAGAATGTATTCAAGAAGAATCAAGAGTAGCTAACCGAGAGGATTTACTATCAAGAGATGAAGATCAAGCCCTAGATACTCACACTAAAGGAGGAATAAATAAGTCTTACTTCTAGAAAGAAACTCACAAAGAATCTCAATCCCAAAACAAATTCATACATAAAGAATATCAACCAAAGAGATTCCAAAAGAAAGGACACAAAAAAGAAAGAGACTTCTCATATTATCAATTCTATCATTGTGACAAGATGGGACATATTGCAAGACATTTTCCAACTAGACAAGAAGAATACAAGAGTTAAAAAAAGAGGCATCATGCCCATGCAGTTGAAGATGAAGAGCCACCCAGGAAGATGATAAAACAACGAATTGAAGACTATGTCTTAATCTTGGCCCTCTCAAGATTGGTATCACTTGGAGAGGACACTTGGGTCATTGATATTGGTTCTTCCAAGCACATGAAAGGTCAAAGAGACTATTGATATTATGGTAGCTATGGGAGGTATTTACCTCCACGTGTAAACATGATGAGAATAGAAAACTGCAGGAAGCAAGAAGAAACCCTAATGAGTTGGCTAATAACCCTAGAAGACATGTCAACTCAAGAAGATAACTTGTATTAGGTTATTAGCCTCCAAGAGAAGAAGTCGACCAAAAGAAATAATATATACTGAACAGATAGATACCCAGAATGAGAATTCAGCCCATGCAGTTAGCTAGAATTACTATAAATACATGAGGCTAGTCTTCATTCTAGCAGGGTAGTCTCAGAATTGCAGAGCAACACTTGTGCGCACTGTAGTGCCCAGTTTTGTGCGCAGTTTTGGAAGAGAGTTGCCATTGTAGTTGTTGCAGCTAGCAGATCACGTTTGGATTAGACTATCTCTTGGTTAGGGTTTGGACTATGTGAATAGCTCTTGTTGGTGCGCTATCCTTGGGGAAAGGAGCGATACCCTTTGTTTGGCTATATAGCCTAGGGTTTGCTTCCAGAGTGATTCTCTATCAAGGTTAAGGTGCTCAGAGGGTGGCTTCAGCCTATGGTTGGGTGACAACAGTGATATTGTCGATGGTAAAATGAGCACATCCATTCATATTCTAACATTTTATGGGCCCACACCTCCTTCATTCAGTCTAACCACTAGAAGGAAACATAGCCATAAGGATATTAATCTCGTTGAAGAATTGTCACTAGGGTTTCTAGCAGGAGCAGTCACCATATCATTGTTGCTAGGGTTACTAGCAGGTGCAATTGTAGAAACCCTAATCCTCTCATTGAGGCACCTTAAGTGAATGGATTGACCTAATTTCTGGATATATCAGTGCACCCTAGACTAGCGCATCTCCTAGTACTCTCAGGAATACAAGACGTCAAGTTTGATTTTTTGGTTAGATCTTGGGTTGACCAAGTCAAAGAAACCATGACTTACTCTATGAAATTAGAAAAAAAGTTAGATAGAGCTTCCAACTTCAGAGAATGGAAAACAAGTACTGACATCATCCTTTCCAAGAATAAATTGCTTGATATCGTGAAAGGAAAGATCATGGAACCAGAGTTTGAAGAAGGAAAAGAGAAGGAACTGCAGAACATTGCAGTTATGGAGAAGTTCAAATATGGTGACATCAATGCCATGAGTATCATAGTGGACTCTATAAAAGACAACTTGATACCATACATCTCCCATCTTGACTCATTGAAGAAGATGTACGATTCCCTAACAAACCTCTTCTCAGTCAAAAACATTTGACAAATAATGAGTCTAAAGAATGAGATATGTGACATGAAGATGAATGATGATGATAGCATAACATCATACTTTGTGAGGATATCCCAGTTAAGAGATCAACTACAAGCCATTGAAGAGATCATTTCATAGAAGGAATTGGTAAACATAGTACTCAATGGTCTTCCCAAGACATGGGATGCATTTGCCGCAAGCATGAACACAAGAAAGGAGTATCCTACATTTGAATAAATTTGGACTTGTCGTGCTCAAGAAGAATCCAGGATCAGTGAAAAAGAGAAAACCCAAAAGAAGTACGATGATCAATCCTTCACAACAAGATTCAATAATTTCAGGAATACAAGGAAGTTTGGTTCAAGGAGGAAGACAAATCAAGAGAAAGATATTTCAGAAGTACAATGCTTCAACTGTTGAAAGTATGGTCACTACAAGAATCATTGTCTCGGGATAAAGAAAATGAAGGAGAAACATGAAGCATCAGTTTCTGAAGAAAAGGAACCTACAAAGAAGACTAAGCAGGATGAAAGAGACTTCTTCTTATGAAGGTAACAATACTATTCTTAGTTCTTGTACATATCTTGTTTGCATATCTTGTATATCTATCTCTTAGAATATAATATGTTCCAAGAAGAACTATACTTATGGAAGAACAAAAAGATAAGTATTTCTATCATTATACAAGTTAGATAATACACATGAAAGGATGAAATACATCAAACAAATCATGTGGAAGCTATTACAAGATAAGTCAAAATCAGAATCAATCTTGAAGAGACTTAGAAGAAGCAAAAGAAGTCAGCAATGAAGAAGAAATTGGAGAAAGACTTATAACACTTTGCAGAAGGGAATAAGGATGCAGATGGAAGTGTGGACTCTCCTAAATGGAGAGAGTCGATTATATACTTCCAAAATAAAAACATGCACTCATACATGAAAAAAGGGTTAGGAGGGAGCTAATCCTATGATCCATTGAAGATGATGAAGTATATATCCATGGTAGCAGCCATGAAAGGTAGTACGTGTTCAGTTCGACCTCAGAAGAAGTCTTCTTTGAAGAGAAGCCTTAAAGTATCCGTAGTTGTCCATCCACATATGTGATCCTATAATGAAAGGAAGAAGTGAAATCTTTAGGCCATGGAAACTATAAGAAACTCCATGGACCCAAGAGCTAAAGAAAAACATCAGGAAGAACATGAGGATTCCAAGAAAGAAAGAGAAGCCAGAACAACTAATCACCATATTAAGAATCACAAGGTCACCAACCTGATGTGAACTCAATAAAAGCAATCAAGTAGAGGAACTGAAAGTTGTGATGAAGAACAATGTATATATATATGCAAGAATTGCAATATCTGAAACTAGAGGTTCTCCCAGATGGAGGGAGAAGACTATGATGATTACTTGTTCCAATAAATTAGACATACCTCTACATGAGTCTTTATATAATCTGCAATATCCATGGGTTGGAGTTCTACATCAGATGAATGCAAAGACTGTTCTCCATGGAAATTGAACAAAGAGTGTATGAAGAGAAACCTCAAGACTTTGAAGCATACCAGAAAGAGACCCTTGTATGCAGATAGAAGAAGATAACTTGGTGCAGAACCTCCAGTGCACAACAGAAGCATGGTGAATATTTTCTATAACAGAGATATTATATCAAGATGATTACTCAAAAGATCAGATCTCATGATGACAGAAGAAGTGCCACATGGATATGTTCCATTTTTCCAACAATGATATACTTTATTGATCAGAGCTACAAGAAGCCTTCAAAGAAAACCAGTGTTCCAGATCGAAGTACATTTGAAATCAAGCATTACATTATCCGTGATGAAGTCCAGAAAGGAGAAAGTGGTTCTCCAATACATATCTCCATAGATGAGAAGATAAGCAGACATTTTTGGTAAAGATTTTGTCCAAGATGAAAGAGTTTGCATACTCAAGCTGGAGCTTGTGGAGACGACTTACTTATTGAAAAAGGAAGAGATGACTCATAGTTTGGGAGGGATAATTGATGTATTATTGATTGATGGACAATCCTTTTTCAGTTCAAAAAATGGTCCAGGATGAGAAAATACTTTCCAGTTCGGAAAGTGGATTGAGATTTCTGACGGACAGACATTTTCCAGCTCGGAAAATGGTCCAGATTGCTAATGTACCATAGACAACGAATTCCCATTGTGGTTAACATGGGAAGTGGTCTAGGGAAGTCTCTCTTCTTGAGGGTTACTCAAGAATACTGGCCTGCCTTGCTGGACATCAATTTCTCATTGTGGTTAACATGAGGAATGGTATGTTTTGGAGGTCGGTGCAAGACAATCATTTCCTCTTGTGGTTAACATGGGAAATGGTTCAGACAGTCATTCTTTAGGGCATATTCATTCTCTCCAGGTTTCACTTTGTTTAGTGTCAGAGGAATGGCCCAGGGTGGGGAATGGTCTAGGTTCAACAATCAAGGATAGACACTCCTTAGGGAAGACTCATTCTCTCCAAGTTACACTTTGTCTAGTGTTAGAGGAATGGCCCAGGGTGGGGAATGGTTCAGGCTCATAAATCAGGATATTTATTCTTCCTTTATTGAGAAGAATAGTCTAGACAACTCATCATTGATGTTTTACCTTCTGAGGGAAGATGCTCTTCCAAGATCTCACAGATGTGAGTGGAATAATGGACCAAATGATTCAGTTTATATAATAACATTGTTTATGTGCAGGTTGATATCAGATGATTATTATGAATATTGTATGTCTCTAGACAATAGATGTATACTACTGTGCTGGATGTGTTCCACTGTTTGTGACTATACGTCATTGATCAAGTACCTTTGTACTACTTGGTGTGGTAGTGTACCACTAGATTGTAGTTGTGTACTACTATGGATAGAAACAGTTGTGTTCTATTGAATGATATTGTTCCAGTTGACTTGAAGACTATCAATAGTGATGAAAATGATTATCAACTAGATGGATGATCAATGAACAGAGATTTCCTAGACAGAAAATGGTTCAGAATGTTTATTCTTCTATATTAGAAGAATGGTTCTTGTGTCACTCTGTGGAGTGAGCATCATATCTGATTACTCATATAGAGTATGGTTCCGAGAGATGATGCAGTTGATGACACTGATGGTGATGATGGTGCTCATGATCTAGTCATGAGATAGTCTATACAACTATGTTGATGCTATCGGGTGAATGGTATGTTTTTTCTCAAGACCATTACCTGTAATACCTCCCTAACTAGGAGGGAGTGTTGATATTATGGTAGTTGCATGAGGTATTTACCTCCAAATGTAAACCTGATGAGAATAGAATACTACGACAAGAAAGAAGAAACCCTAATGAGTTGGCTAATAAACCTATAAGACATGTCGGCTCAAGAAGATAACTTGTATTAGGTTATTAGCCTCCAAGAGAAGAAGTCGGCCAGAAGAAATAATATATATTGAACAAACAGATACCCAGAATGAGAAGTTGGCCCAGACAGTTAGCCAGAATTACTATAAATACAGGAGGCCAGTCTTCATTTTGGCAGTGCAGTCTCAGAATTGCAGAGCAGCACTTGTGCGCACTATAGTGCCCAGTTTTGTGTGAAGGTTTGGAGAAGAGATGTCATTGCAGCTGTTGTATCTAGCATATCACGTTTGACTTGGACTATCTCTTGGTTAGGGTTTGGACTATCTAATCAGCTCTTTTTGGTGTGCTATCCTTGGGGAAAGGAGTGCTACCCTTTGTTTGGCTATCTAGCCTAGGGTTTTCTTCCAGAGTGATTCTCTGTCAAGGTTAAGGTGCTCGGAGGGTGGCTTCGGCCTATGGTTGGGTGACAATAGTGATATTTTCAATGGTAAAAAGAGCACATCCATTCATATTCTAACAGATACATTCTCTCTTGACTTTCAGAAAATATGTTTTCTTATAAATTTACACTTGGAGACGTTTATCAATACCCTATCAAGGGAGTAGGAGAATCAAACTACAAGATGAATTCAGGGACTTCAATGATGAAGGATGTACTCTATGTACCAGGTCTGACAAAGAACCTACTCTCCACATCATCTTTAGAAAAGAAAGGCTTCAGAGTTTCCTTTATAGATGGAGAAGTTCTTATGTGGGCTAAAGGAAAAAACATGAAAGAAGCAATCGTTATTGGAAAGGAAGAAGGTGGCTTGTATAAGCTAAAGGGTCACTCAGAAGCAACCATGACCCATGCCATTGAGAATCCATGTGAACTTTGGCATAGAATATTAGCCCACATCAACTACAAGGGATTACTGTATGTATGCAAGGCATTCATAGGTCTACCAAAACTCAAGGTTGGCCATGAAGGTGTGCGCAATGGATGTGCACAAGGGAAGAACATCAAGAACCCTTTTCCGAAGAGAGACAATAAAGCAGAAGGATTCTTAGAACTCATTCACTCAGATGTGTGTGGCCCAATGCCATCATCCTCCATCAGTGGGTATGTATACTATGTATCTTTTATTGATTATTATTCTCGTAAAACTTGGGTTTACTTTTTTATATCAAAAGATGAAGTGTTCAGTAAATTCAATGAATTGAAATCCTTGATAGAGAATCTTTCTGAAAGAAAGATCAAGATAATTAGGTCAGATAATGGAGGATAATACACCTCAAAAGAGTTTGTAAAATATTTCAAAGATATCAAGATTAAGAGGGAGTTCACCACTCCTTACAATCCTCAACAAAATGGTGTAGCTGAAAGAAAGAACATAACTATAATGGAAGCAGTGAAGACCATGATCCATGATCAAGATCTTCCAATGTGCTTATGGGCAGAAGTAGCAAAAAACAACAGTATATGTACAAAACTAATTGTCCCATAGTGCACTAGGGTTCAAGACCCCAGAAGATATTTTCTCCGAAAAGAAGCCAGAAGTAAGCCATTTCAAAATATTTGGTTGCCCAGTATTTTACATATTCCAAAAGAGAAGAGAAACAAGTTGGACGCTTCAGGAAATAAGGGAATATTTTTTGGATACTGTGAGGTCTCCAAGGCCTTTAGAGTTTGTATACCAAGTCACCATCATATTGAGATCAGCAGGGATGTGACCTTTGATGAATATGCAATACTCAAGAAATCAAGAAGATGCTAACTTGAAGAAGAATATGAAGATGAACCTGTAGCTTCTAGAGTTGCAGAACCAGAGAGGGAATTCATAACTTCCCCTGATAAGGAAATTCTAGAAGATCATGACATAGTAGAATTTCAAGAACCTCCCCAAATGACGATCTCCCATAAGAGAAATCCATCTTGGGCAAGGGAACTTATTCAATATGGAGAGAAGTATGGTGTCCCTGAAAGAACCACGAGACAAGTGAAGAGACCTAATCCATTCTCCAGTTATATGGATTTGATGTGTGATCTCTTAGAGAAGGAGCCTACCTACTTTGAAGAAGTCATTTAGAAGAACGAATGGGAAGATGCCATGACAGAAGAATACCAATCCATTATAAAGAATGATGTATTGGAAATAGTTCCCAGACCGAAGAGGAAGTATGTGGAATCTTCCAAATGGATTTTCAAAATAAAACATGTTGTTGATGGAAGTATTTAGAAGTATAAAGAAAGGTTTGATGCTTGACATCTTTTGGATATTCTCAAAAGGAAGGAATTGACTATGAAGAGACATTTTCTCATGTAGCCAAATACACTTCAATCAGAACCATCATAGCCCTTGTAGCTAAGATGAAGTGGAAGCTACACCAGATGGATGTGAAAACAACTTTATGAAATAGTTTCATTGAAGAAGAAGTGTATATAGAACAACCTCAAGGATTTGAAGTTGAAAACAGGAAGATTGATGTCTGCAAGTTGAAGAAGGCTCTGTACTGATTGAAGCAAACTCCTCTAGCCTGGTATGGGAAGATAGATAGTTTTCTGACATGCTTGGGATTTACCAAGAGTAAATATTATTCTAACCTCTACTTCAAGGTTGTGAATGATAAGCTTGTTATATTGCTTCTATATGTGGATGACTTATTCTTAACTGGAGAAGAAAACATCATCACTAAATGTAAGAAGAATCTTGCTACAAAATTTGAGATGAAAGACCTTGTCCTAATGCACTATTTCTTAGGTCTTGATGTAATATCCCTCGGTCGAACCCAAATGTAAATATAATCCAAGTATATTTAAGATAGTGAGTTGTTTAGACATCATTTTTGTAATACACCTTTCATGGCATGGTGCGTGCTTATACTATGCAGTAAAGGGATGCAATGTGCACATTTCTGAACACCGCGCGCAGTAAGTAAGATGTGTGCAACCTTAAATACATAGGATACAGTGCACAGTAACTAGGTGCATGCAATATTAAGGTCAACGAACCTTTGTGTATATAATATGTATTATAGGCTGGTGAGCCAGTATTATAAGCCGTAATGCTTATGTCTTGAAATTACGCCAGCGCGCCTAGATGTTAAAGGCTAGAGTGCCTACTTTGTACATGACTCATGATTAATAAAAAATGCATCACTGTGCACAGACCGACCATGATAAAATAGATGGGAGACTAAACTTCACTAGTTAGGGAAAGGGAGGGCCAAGAGTCAAGGGAATATTATATTAATATTTCCTAAAACATAAAGTATGGATAATTAGTTTATCCTAAGTTCTAAAGTTGGGGACAAGTGGACAAAATTAACTTCCAATTTGACAAGTGTCAAGTTGGGGACATGCATTCATATCGTGGGGAAACTTAGCTCAGGGGGGGATTTTTCTCACAAGTACCTTACGAATGGGGGAAGGGAGACCATCAAGATGACCATCACTTTTGACAAAGAGTTCACAGTGATTCCAAAACAAACTTTGTTATCCAGTCAATGACTCCATGACCATTTCACTCATACATTCCATTATCCTTGAGATAGCCATTTCACCTTTTCGAAGCCTATTTCCCCATCCTTTTTGGTTGGTGTACCTGGTTAGCTTGGAGCAGGATTGAAGAAGCGGGTTGTCAGGCCCGTGAGAAGTTCTCTATTTGAGAGAATTTCTAGGGATTGATTTATGTAGGTGCTAAACTACATCCACAACGCTCTGACACTTTCGGTCTGACCTGTTTCTGAAGCCCCGGAAGGGAACTGGGGTAGCTGAGGGATTGTTGAGAAGAGAAGGGGCACACTTCCTTAGGTGGGATATGCATGTGGGGAATGAGAGGATGTAGGCTATTAGTTGAGTGAGTAACTGAGACAAAGTCTTTCCTGTTTTCCATGAGCCTTAGCCTGGATAGGAATCCATTTACCCTAGGTGGAGTTCAGTCCCAGCTCGGGGGTGATTCACTGTTGAGAGTGATGAACAATGTAGTCTATGGTTGGGAGGTTCGTGGATGGTCTGTAAGCAGTTGGTGATAGTATTTCTAAGATACGTACCAATTGTATGATATGTGGATATGATTTTTTGTTATTTACATGCCGATGTTACGATTTTATCATATATGTGACTATGATTGCTTGTGTGCTTATGGGTAATTTCCTGTAAATAATGCATATCGGTAATTACTGTTATTTTAATATAAAATTCATATGTTACAAAAAGTAATTGTTTGTTTATGTTTAGATGTAAAGCTTCCGCGAGCATTCTATATGTATATGTTTTAGTTGCATGCAATCTAAAGAGTAAATTTAGGTGGCATTACTTAGTTGACTACTGGGTATGCTACTACATGTTCTACAGTATGGGAATGAAAGTGTTCCCTAGAGTAGCATGGCCCGGCCTGATGGCTGGGAATGTTACCGACTGGCATCAGAGCATGAGTGGTTTCTCTGGAGTGGCATACCCTGGCCTTAGGTTGGTCGGGGGGATCGTTATAGTATGGTATCAGAGCCTCAGTTCAACACTGAGCTTGGATGGGCCAGAAGGGTGCAATTGAAGTGAATATTCATAGAAAAGTAACTTCGAAGTGACCAAAATTAGAGTCATAGAGTGTCCTTGGAAAAGGTTGGCGTACTAGCGCGCGTGGTAAATTTGGCACCGCGCGGGAAACCGTGGCATGGCAGTGTGTGCGGTAAATTGTGGCGCCACGCAGAAGATTATTATGTGTATATGCATGCACTGAAATTAGCCTTGCGCGGTAAGCACACACATAGTAAGGTGCACATGGGGTGTGCAAGTATTGCTTAGCACAGAGGATTTTTGTTGGTACACGCATAAGTATGAGTATACATTGTTTTGCGACGGTGTATTCAGTAGTGTGCGTAGATATTTGAGAGTGAAGGAATTGTTAAACTTGACATGGTGCATGCATAGGACAAAACGGAGTGTGGAATATTGATGCGTAGTGGATATTAGTGCACAACACCAGAGTAGTGTGTGTAAGTAGTCGGTACGACGAAGAAGAAATGCATAGTAGATTTAGGTGCAAGGAGAAGCGTTTACCTTGTAATATTTCTATGCACGATAATATAAATAAAAAGGTCAAGTTAATGTGTGCAAAGTCGCTTGGAAGGCAAGGAGTCTGAGTTTAAATTGCATAGTAATAAAATAAAAATAAACACATAATCGCATTGAAGCATTAATTAAAAAAAGAATTCCGAATTTTAATTTCTTCTGATTTAGACAGATGAAAATAAAATATAAGATTACAAGAAAAACTTATTATAAAAGAAAACAAGAGTCATAACATCACCAGATAGAAATTGTAATAAAACAATCTAAAATCTGTTTCTGTATTTATATAATCATATTAATCACAAAATTACAAAAGGGTGATGACAATAGTTATCCTGTTGTAAAAGGGGTCGTTGAAGAACATGCCTATCATCTCTTGTACTCTTTACCTCCACTACCGGCTGTTCAAAATTCACTGATACATGCTTATCTTAGTTGAAGACATACTTCAGATTAGCAATCTCCTCCTTTAAAGAAGAGTCTAACCAGACCAGTTGATTTTCTCCAACACTTTCGGCCGCTTCAACCATAGATTCCTCCTTCTTATGTCGCTTACTCCTTTTCTTCTTAGCGTTTGGCCTGTTGATGACTAAATCCTTTATAGTGGGATTCATCCTAACTTCCAATCGCAATTCTATAACTAGATCTATGTGGAACTTAGTTGCTATAAGGTGTGCAATGACCCTTTCATCCTTATTCGTGGGAAAGCCTAGCATGTTGCTCGAATAACCAGTCTCACTCGACTTAGCTTTGTCCATATATCTTAGGTTGGGGATACCGAAGTGTGTCTTTACAGAGAGTAGGAAGTCGAGAAGCTTGAAGACTACTAAGGTTATGGATACGCAGATATATTCATACTTGGGGAGTGGTAATTATAGAACTCCATTTATGAAGCGCAGACAGATTACGTACAAAGAGGGTTTGGTTTCCATGCTCAGCCAATCCATTTTGAATGATTAGATTTGGAGTTCGTTACATGGTGACATTCAGCTGATGTCACATGGTTGTGAAGTACCGAATGAATGAAGCAGGGTGATCTGACTAGCCATCGCCCGCTCCACGAGTGGTGGATTTGACATTTGAGACATGTAATACCGCGTCTTGGTGAAAGTGGTTTCGACAAAACCAACTTCTTGTGAAAGTGTATCTTGAAAGGCACTGCGCGTCAGTGTTCTCGAGACTTGGGTCTTATCTAGAATTTTCGTGGTGATAACACTAGGAAACCGAGAGTGATAATGCTTATGTGTATGTTGAATTGAAATGATGCATATTCTCATGAATTGTTGATTTGTTAGTCTGATTAGTTTCGATGGCTGCACGTTTTGCAGAATTAACAACAACTCGCTCAGGTCAGAACAATGTAGATTCCATAGGAATGGAAGAGGCACAGGGGAATTACAGTCATCCAGAGAAGATAAGAGTGATGGATTTCCATTTGGGCATGGAAGGAACGAACTCCAACGGACATGGAGAAGAAAATAATGAAGATATGAATATGGTTGAGACCATTAAGAATTTGCATAAGGATGTCCAAAGCCATAAAGATGATAATGAAAGGATTATGAAAGACAAAGAGTAGCAGGATGACTTCAACATGAAGCTATTGGAAGGTTTGAATAGAATAGAGAATAAATTGGTTAAGTAGAGTGACTCAAGTAGATCTGAAAGTCACAAATCTTCAGAGGAGAAGGGAGAAGTAAAAAGTGCTAGTAGATATCACCATCATCCCCATCAACATTCCCATAAGACAGAAGGCAACAACTCAAGTCTATCCCCTGTCAGAAGGTATCAGAGATATGGGGTGGATGAGCTACAAGGAGAAATGAACAAAATCAAACCTCCTACATTTGATGGTGAGCACAAGAAGGATGAAGATGTCGAAACATCGTTGCTAGGAATGAGGGAGTATTTTCAATTGCATAATTATTCTTTTCATGCTGAAGGTAGAATCGCTATCTATCAACTCAAATAAAAGGCCTCCATGTGGTGGGATCAACTTGTGCAGGTACAACACATTGTAGAGAAAAGTGTTACTTGGAGAGAATTCAAGAAGTATTTTGAGAAGAAGTACTTGACCAAGAGATACTATGAAGAAAATGAAAGAGTTCTTTGAACTCAAGCTTGGAAGTATGACCATAGATGAATATGAGAGAAGGTTTCTGGAACTGTTGAAGTATGTCTCTTTCATTAAGGATGAGACAATCAAGATTCAACGGTACTTAAGTGGATTTCCATTGTTCATCAGTGAAAAAATACAGTATGATGATACCGAGACATTAGAAGAGACCATAAGGAGAGATAAATGCTTATATGACCAGCTGAAAGCAAGACCAACTTTCCAAAAGGCTTGGGAAAACAATAAGAAATTCAAGATGGATCAAAGGAAGAAGGGAGCTAAGCCAGCATTCTTCAGAAATAATCCACAATGGCAGCAAACACATAAGGAAACCAGAGTGATTGACACAGGGAGTCAAGGGCCAAGATAACCACCTATGAAATGTTGGGGTTGTAAAGGAGACCATAGGTTCAGAGATTGTCCTCACAGAGGCAAAAAAGGTAGGTCTGTTCACAATGTACAATGAGCTGAGACAGTAGAGGACATGGGAAAAAATGTGCCAAGGATTTATGCAGCCCTAGACAACAAGAAAGTATAGTATCAATCCCACATGATTGAAGTGGAACGTATGATCAACAACCAAACCCTTGTTATTTTAATTGATTCAAGAGCTAGACATAGTTATATAGACCCTAAGTTGGTGGAAAGTTTGCAATTTCAAAGAAGAAAACATGGGGAATCTTGGTTGGTGCAACCGACTATAGGAGCCATAAGAAAAGTGAATGAGATGGTTAAGTCTTGTCTCATAGACATGAATGGACTAAATACCATGGCAGATTTGAACATCTTACCCTTAGGTTCCTATGACTGTTTAATTGGGATGGATTGGTTGGACCCACATCATGCTCTATTGGATTTTCATAAAAAGGCATTCACTTGCTTGGATGAAGAAAGGAACCAAAGGAAAGTGCAGGGAATTCCCAGGGCAGTGACCGTTAGAGAAATTTCAGCATTGCAGCTGAAGAAATGTTATAGAAGAGGATGTCAAATACTTGCAGCTCATATGGAGGAGACACCTAAAGACAAAGTGCCAAATTTGGAGAATTATGCAGTCCTGAAAGAGTTTGAAGATGTATTCAAGGAAGTAATAGGACTACCCCCAAGGAGAGACCTCGATTTTTCTATAAATATGACTCCAGGAGCAGCTCCCGTGTCAAAGAATCCTTACAGAATGAGTACACCAGAATTGAAGGAGTTGCAAATGCAGCTTGAAGAAATTCTGAAGAAGGGGTATATACACCCAAGTGTATCACCTTGGGGTGCCCCAGTCTTGTTTGTGAAAAAGAAAGATTGAACATTAAGATTGTGCATTGACTTCAGACAATTGAATAAAGTGGTTGTTAAGAACAAATATCCTCTACCAAGGATTGATGACCTCTTTGATCAATTGAAGGATGCAAGGATATTTTCAAAGATAGATCTCAGATCAGGATACCATCAGGTAAGAATTAAAGAAGAATATATTAGCAAGACCGCCTTCAGGACAAGGTATGGTCATTATGAGTTCACGGTGGTACCATTTGGATTGTCAAATGCACTAGTTGTTTTCATGTGTTTAATGAATGGTGTTTTCCGAGAGTATTTGGACAAGTTTGTCATTGTATTTTTGGATGACATTATTATATATTCCAAGTCAGAGGAAGAGCATGAACATCATTTGAGGATGGTTTTGCAAGTATTAAGGGAACATCAGTTGTATGAAAAATTGAGCAAGTGCTCATTTTAACGGAAACAAATTAATTATTTGGGGCATATCATCTCAAAAGATGGGATAGCAGTGGACCTTGAGAAGGTAGAAGCCATTAGAGAATGGTCAGCACCAAAGAATGTGACAGAGGTCAGATCTTTCATGGGCCTTGCAGGTTACTACGAAAGATTCATTGGAGGATTCTCGAAGATAGCACACCCAATCACTTCCTTGCAAAGAAAGGGTATGAAATTTCAGTGGACGCCAGACTGTGAAAGGAGTTTCCAACATTTGAAACAATTATTGACAAGTGCTCCAATACTAAGGATTGCATACCCAAATGAAGATTTCATTGTATGCACAGATGCATGTAATGAAGCACTGGGTGGAGTCCTCAGTCAAAATGGATTCGTGATATGCTATGAATCAAGGAAGTTGAAAGAGCATGAAAGAAACTATGCCACTCATGATTTGGAGTTGGAAGCCATAGTACATGCCCTAAGGAAATGGAGACACTACCTCATGGGAAATAGGTTTGAGCTAAGAACAAACCACAATGGTTTGAAATATTTATTTGATCAGCCACATCTAAATGCTAGACAAGGTAGATGATTAGAATTTCTAAGCGAATACAACTTTGATATAAAACATATCAAAGGGAAAGAAAATAAAGTGGCTGATGCACTCAGCAGGAGGGTGCATGAACTACATGCTATAGCCATCAGCATGTATTAGATTGATGTTAAAAGCAAAATTCTGGAGGCTGGAAATACAGATCTGCAGTACAGAGAATTGGTAGCAATGCTACAATAGGGTAAGATACTTCAAAAGATGGATATTTATAAGTTGGGAGTAGATGGAATACTGTTGCACAAGAACAAAATTTTTGTACCAAATGTCCAGGACTTGAAACGTATAATTTCACGTGAGATGCATAATGCTCCTTATGCAGGGCACCTAGGATATCAAAAAACTGTAGTAGTGATCAAGAGCCAATACTTTTGGCCAGGTATGAAGAGAGAAGTTGCGGAATACATTGCTAGGCGTATGGAATTCCAGAAAGTTAAAACAAAGCATAGGCACCCAGCGGGATTGCTACAACCTTTGCCCATTCCTGAATGGAAGTGGGAAGTAGTGACAATGGATTTTATTACAGGATTGCCCAGAACAGGGAAGCTACATGATTCGATTATGGTAGTGGTGGACAAGCTTACAAAAGATGCCCATTTTATTCCACTAAAAAATAATCACAAAGCAGCAGATGTTGCTGATATTTTCATGAAGGAAGTGGCACGATTGCATGGAATTCCTAAAATGATTGTGTCTGACAGAGACCCGAAATTCACCTCGAATTTATGGAAAGGATTGTTCAAAGGATTTAGAACGAATTTGAACTTTAGTAAAGCTTACCATCTTGAGACTGATGGACAGACAAAGAGGGTGAATAGAGTGATAGAAGATATGTTGAGAATGTATGTGATGGATAAACCATCAAAATGGGAAGACTACCTACATTTAGTAGAATTTGCTTATAACAATGGGTATCATGCATCATTGAAAATGAGCCCATTTGAAGCACTTTATGATAGAAGGTGCAATACTCCAGTAAGATGGGATAATATACCTGATAGAACAGTAGTCGGGCTAAAATTGCTCAAGGAGATGGAGCACCAAATGTTAAAAATTTAGCAGAATTTGAAAGTTGCTCAAGACAGACAGAAAAGTTATGTTGATAAAAATAGAATCCACAGAGAATTCAAAGTGGGTGATCATGTTTTCCTGACAGTGAAAGCTAACAGGAGATCTCTGAAGCTGGGAAGCTGCGCCAAGTTAGCAGCCATATTTTGTGGATCATTTGAAATCCTAGAGAGGATTGGTCCAGTTGCTTATATGATTGCATTTCCTGCATCTATGTATGTTCATAGTGTCTTCCATGTATCATTTCTAAAGAAATATATACCCAATGCTAATCATGTTATTGATTGGAATGTTATTCAGGTGGAGCAAGAAGGCGCTTTCCAAGTGCATTTGGTGCGCATCCTGAATCGAAAAATCAAACAACTTTAGAATCGAGCCATAGGGATTGTAAAGGTCCAATGGACCTGGTACGGACTTGAAGATGCTACTTGGGAGGATGAGGATGCAATGCAGGAATAATACCTACATCTTTTTGAATAATTTTGAGAATTTTGTTGTATATGGGTACATGATGCATTGAGGACAGTGCATAAATAAGGGGAGGGGATTATAATATCCCTCGGCTGAACCCAAATGTAAATATAATCCAATTATATTTAAGCTAGTGAGTTGTTTAGACATCATTTTTGTAATACACCTTTCATGGCATGGTGCGCGCATATACTGCACAGTAAAGGGATGTAATGTGCACATTTATGAATACTACATGCAGTAACTAAGGTGTGTGCAACCTTAAAGACAGAGGATATGACACGCAGTAACTAAGTGCGTGCAATATTAAGGTCAACAAACCTTTGTGCATATAATATGCATTATAGGTTGGTGAGCCAGTATTCTAAGCCAGACTGCTTATGTCTTGGAATTAGGCCAGGGTGCCTAGATGTTAAAGGCTAGAGTGCCTACTTTGTAAATGACTCATGATTAATATAAAATGCATCACTGCACGCAGACTAACCATGGTAAAAGAGATGGGGGACTGAACTTCACTAGTTATGGAAAGGGAGGGCCAAAAGTCAAGTGAATATTATATTAATATTTCCTAAAACATAAAGTATGGATAATTAGTTTATCCTAAGTTCTAAAGTTGGGGACAAGTGGACAAAAGAAACTTCCAATATGACAAGTGTCAAGTTGGGGACATGCATTCATATTGTGGGGAAACTTAGCTCAGGGGGGGATTTTTCTCACAGATACCTTACGAATGGGGGAAGGGAGACCATCAGGCTGACCATCACTTTTGACAAAGAGTTCAGAGTGATTCCAAAACACACTCAGTTATCCAGTCAATGGCTCCATGACCATTTCACTCATACATTCTGTTATCCTTAAGACAACCATTTCACCTTTCTGAAGCCTGTTTCTGCATCCTTTTTGGTTGGTGTACTTGGTTAGCTTGGAACAGGATTGAAGAAGCGGGTTGTCAAGCCCGTGAGGAGTTCTCTGAGCGAGAGAATTGTTGGGGATTGATTTTTGTAGGTGCTAAACTGCAACTACAACGCTCTGAGACTTCCGGTCTGGCCTGTTGATGAAGCCCTGGAAGGGAAGTAGGGTAGTCGAGTGACTAATGAGAAGAGAAGGGGCACACTTACTTGGGTGGGATAGGAATGTGGGGAATGAGAGGTTGTAGGTTGTTAGTTGAGTGAGCACCTGAGACAGAGTCTTTCCTGTTGTCCATGAGCCTTATCCTGGATAGGAATCCCTTTACCCTGGGTGGAGTTCAGTCCCATCTCGGGGGTGATTCACTGTTGAGAGTGATGAACAGTGTAGTCTATGGCTTGGAGGTTCGTGGAAGGTTTGTAAGCAGTTGGTGACAGTCTTTCTAAGATAAGTACCAATTGTATGATATATGGATATGTTGTTTTGTTATTTACATGCCTATGTTACAATTTTATCATATATGTGACTATGATTGCTTGTGTGCTTATGGGTAATTTCCTGTAAATAATGCATATCGATAATTACTATTATTTTAATATAAAAGTTGTATGTTACAGAAAGTAATTGTTTGTTTATGTTTAGATGTAAAGATTTCGTGAGCGTGTTGTATGTATATGTTTTAGTTGCATGCAGTCTAAAGAGTAAATTTAGGTGGCATTACTTAGTTGGCTACTGGGTATGCTACTGTATGTTCCGCAGTATGGGAACGAAAGTGTTCCCTAGAGTAGCATGGCCCGTCCTGATGGTTGGGAATGTTACCGACTGGCATCAGAGCATGAGTGGTTGCTCTGGAGTGCTATACCCTGGCCTCAGGTTGGTCAAGGGTATCATTACACTTGAGGTATGTCAAAGTCCAGAGAGGATCTTCCTTAACCAAGATAAGTATGTAGTTGAAATCCTAAAGAGGTTTGATATGTTGGAGTGAAAGTCCATGAATACACCCATGGAAACAAAGTTGAAGCTCCTGGTCAACACTTCGTCAGAATTGATTGATGCTACGCTGTATAGACAAATCATTGGATCGTTGATGTATCTGATGAACACTAGACCAGATATCTATTTTGTTGTGAACACTTTGATTCCGTTTATGGTAGAACCTAGACATGTTCACCTAGTTGCTACAAAACTTGTGATCATGTGCCAACTTAATTGTTGTGATGATGTGTGAGCTTAATTGTTGTGATGATGTGCCAGCTTAATTGTTGTGATGATGTGCCATCTTAACTGTTGTGATGATGTGTCAGCTTAATTGTTGTGATGATGTGCCAGCTTAATTGTTGTGATGATGTGTCATCTTAATTGTTTTGATGATGTGCCAACTTAATTGATGTGATGATGTGTCAGCTTAATTGGTGTGATGATGTGCCATATTAATTGTTGTGATAACGTGCCAGCTTAATTTTTGTGATAATATGCAATCCTCGTGCTGTGATAATGTTCCAGCCTCGTGCTGTGATGATGTGACCAGCCTCATGTTGTGATGATGATGTATTAGTTTTTATATTAATCCATGTTGATGCAGATGATGATATCATTCCATCTCTCTATTGAGAATGATGATATTGATGATGAGAAAAAATTATGATGATTTATAGATACACCAGTCAGTGTTCCAAGATGTTGTTGATGATGTTTCCCTCTCTCTCACCTGATGTTGTTGTAGAATACCCTTCTTGTTAAGGAGGAGTGTTGAAATAATGTAACCGCAAAGAGTATTCTATTTATTATTGATGTATAATTCATTATATCAATCCCCTTTTGTGGATTGATCATGTCAGGTATTGTAAATGACCAAATCCCCTTTTGCGGATTGGTCAAACCCTAATTGTAATAGGTAGAATGAGAATTTGGCCCCCATAATATATTAAAGTGGTTATAACCACCTAGAATAAGAAGTCAACCCTGCCAGTGAAAAGACACCTCAGTTCACACCTGCCAAAATGTATAAATACGAGAGGTTAGTGCCTCATTTGTTCACTCACTCACTTGTTCATCAGAGCGCAAGTTTTGGAGCTTCAATTGGAGAAGAAGGAAGAGAGAGAGAGAGAGAGAGAGAGAGAGAGAGAGAGAGAGAGAGAGGCACATTCCTGGGAGAGGAATTTTTGTATTGTTTGAGTTATCTCTTGGCATTGTATTGGATATCTATATTAAGGAAGTTTTTGCTGGGTTTTCTCCCCCATGAGTGTTTCCCAGGATAAATGATGTGTCTCTTGTGATTGTGTATTTCTCAGTGATCCTATCTATGCTATGGTTATCTAGTGAATTGAAAAGAAACCTAATAATAGCTTAAACCTTAACACAAAGGAAGTGCAACATGTTGCAAAAGGCACATGAATTTTTGAGGAAGAGTTAGAATAGTTTCCATCTTTGAATTTAGAGTTTGTATCGCAAAAGACACATTATTTTTTTGAGGAAAAAAGAGTTGGAATAGTTTCCATGTTTGAATTTAGATTTTTTTGTATGCATCCTATTTCTCTTTTAGTTATTTTAAAAGCCATTATTTTGGTAGAAGATTATCATTTAGACATATTTTTACGAGTAGTTTATAATCCTAAAAGGTATTTGTGGACCTATTTTTGTATGGATGGATAGTGAACTTGTCTTTAAAAAATTTCGTGCTCCTTTTACCTTAAAGGGGAATATTTATTCTTCCTTTGGAAAAATAAAGTGTAGACACAGGTTATAAAAAAATACAACATTTGTTTTTTCTTGTCATCCGACACATTGGGATTCTCAAATACATGAATAGGTTGAAAATCGAACTTGGACTTCCACCGATTTAACACCAATCGCGACCCAAAACGACAAAACGACCCAAAACGACCGTTACATAAGCAAACGTTGTATTTGATTTGATTTAAAATGATCAATCCAACCAAAAAAAAGGACAAACTTGAGAAAAGTAACATAATTTACTTTACAGGGATACTAACTTACTTTTATTTTTAAGGGAGTAATTGTAATAGCATACCTAATTATTATGATAAAGAGAAAGGTGATAACAATTCCCTATGAATACAAGTAGTTCCAAGTCCTTATGTGAAAAGTTCATAAAGAGATTCCAACTCTAGCAAGAGGAGATCATTCTAATTTACTATGTAAAATAAATCTACTAATAGTTTATATTTTATTATTTAATTTGATATTTAAAAAAAATGTATTTAATTTGATATTTAAAAAAATGTAAGGAGAGTTATTATATTATTTTATAGTTTAATTTGGATATTAAAAAAAATCATTAAGTTGGATCAAGTAGCCTTATTTTCCTTTGGATTAAGAAACCCCAAAGTGTCCCATCTTTTGAGTAATGGATTTTGGTTTTCAAGGTTAGGGATCTTGAATGATTCACCTTGAAACATTTACAATGCATAATAGATATTCATTGGGTAGGTTGTTGATTTAAGAATATATAAAATCTTAATACATATTTGTTGGTTTGGTTGTGAATTTATTTATAAAAAATTATTACAATTAATTTAAATTTTATTAAGAATTTTCAATTCAACATATTATTATTAACTAAAAAATCAATTTTAAGAACACTTATGTAGTACCCATAAAAATAAAATGAATAAACTTATAATAACGTATATTTAATCATTAATAAAGCATATTCAATAATTAACAATACAGATCTAAAGTATAGCAAGTTGAAATATGCATCAATATTAACTAGAAAACCTGCCATCTAATTAGGTAAAATCCCAACAATATAATTTATCTATTTACAAAAACTTACATTAGAGTGTATCGGGAATCAATAGAAGGGTTGGAGAAATACCTAGAAGTAGAAAACTAAAATTAGAGTTACAAATAAACAATAATGGACTAGCTTCCTCTATTCATCAACAACAAGCATATAATGGGAAACAAATCTTGGGGGATGAATCTTCTCCCCACCACCCCTCAATTAGAGATTCAGATCCCTCGATCCCTCAATTAGAGATTTAGATCCCTTGAGCCCTAAATTAGAAAATCTATACTAGCTAGAACCCAATCCTCCCCTTAAGACTTAAGGTCTCAATATCCATACAACAAAAACATCCTCATATGCAAGGTGAAATCCAACTCAAGAAAATGGAACCCCCTTCAATGCTCCTCCATCCTCCATATATACCCAAAGTTAGGCATAAATTTAAAATAATAATATTTATTTTAATTGCACTCACACAACCACATGTCATTCTCATGCAACTAGCCTATTTTAATATTCTCTCTCTCTCTCTCTCTCTCTCTCTCTCTCTCTCTC
>ML780263.1:1925830-1944440 GCA_009831015.1 Picea engelmannii | reverse complement strand
TATATATATATATGTTTTTAATGAAGAAATTGTTTTATATGCATAACCATAAAAAAATGCACCTAAATATACTATTATTATTGTGTAGGTGAAGAATTCCACATTTTTCCACCATAGGGAAATCCCACACTTTCACTACTACAAACATAGTTCCCTAATATTCTTAATTAACTCTTTGAATGCCTAATAAGCAACAATCAAAACAACCATGCATCAAATCAAGTCAATCACATGGGTTTACTTCCACCCTCATCCAATCATGCCATATGATTCACATCTAGATCATCACCACACACATCAAATAATCTAGCTCGCCATGGCATGGACTCTCTACCATAACTTCCATAAGAGTCACCCATCATGGTCTAATTGTAACAATCATAAAATGTCCACATCACATCTTTAGGGGAGTGCAAGTACAAATCCAACCATCTCTCTAACTTTCAACATCAAGCAATATGACCTCCTCAACCATAGTTGGTCTCTATGACCCCTAGACAGTGACTTCCCACTGTGCTTAACATGGGAAGTGGTCTACGTCAATCTCTCTTCTTAAGGATTACTCAAGAAGACTGGCTCGCTTCGCTGGACATCGATTTCTCATTGTGGTTAACATGAGGAATGGTTTGTTTTGGAGGTTGGTGCAAGACAGTCATTTCCTCTTATGGTTAACATGGGAAATGGTACAGACAATCATTCCTTAGGGAATATTCATTCTCTCCAGGTTGCACTTTGTTTAGTGTCGGAGGAATGGCCCAGGGTGGGGAATGGTCCAGGTTCAGGAATCAGGGATAGACATTCCTTAGGGAAGACTCATTCTCTCCAGGTTACAATTTGTCTAGTGTTAGAGGAATGACCCAGGGTGGGGAATGGTCCAGGCTCAGAAATCAGGACTGTTTTTCTTCCTTGCTTGAGAAGAATAGTCCAGACAACTCATCATTGATGTTTTACCTTCTGAGGGAAAATGCTCTTCCAAGATCTCACAGATGTGAGTGGAAGAATGGACCATAAGATTCAGTTTATTTCATAACATTGTTTCTGTGTAGGTTGATATCAGATGATTGTTATGAAGATTGTATGTCTCTAGACAGTAGATGTATACTACTATGGTGGATATTTTCCATTGTCTATGACTATACGTCACTGATCAAGTACCTGTGTACTACTTGGTGTGGTAGTGTACCACTAGATTGTAGTTGTGTACTACTATGGATAGACGTAGTTGTGTTCTATTGAATGATATTGTTCCAATTGACTTGAAGACTATCAACAATGATAAAAATGATTACCAACTAGATGGATGATCAATGAACAAAGATTTCCCAGACAGAAAATGGTTCAGAACATTTATTCTTCTAGATTAGACGAGTGGTTCTTGTGTCACTCTATGGAGTGAGCATCATGTCTGATTACTCAGTTAGAGTATGGTTTATAGAGATGATGTAGTTGATGACACTGATGGTGATGATGGTGCTCATGATCTAGTCATGAGATAGTCTATACAACTATGTTGATGCTACCGGGTGAATGGTATGTTTGCGCTCAAGAACATTACATGTAATACCTCCCTAGCTAGGAGGGAGTGTTGATATTATGGTAGTTTCATGAGGTATTTACCTCCATGTGTAAACCTGACAAGAATAGAATACTCCAGGAAGCAAGAAGAAACCCTAATGAGTTGGATAATAAACCTAGAAGACATGTCGACTCAAGAAGATAACTTGTATTAGGTTATTAGCCTCCAAGAGAAGTCAGCCAGGAGAAATAATATATATTGAACAGAAGATACCCAGAATGACAAGTCAGCCCAGACAGTTAGCTAGAATTACTATAAATACAGGAGGGCAGTCTTCATTCTGGCAGGGCAGTCTCAGAATTGCAGAGCAACACTTGTGCGCACTGTAGTGCCTAGTTTTGTGTGCAGGTTTGCAGAAGAGCTGCCATTGTAGTTGTTATAGCTAGAACATCACGTTTGACTTGGAATATCTCTTGGTTAGTGTTTGGACTATCTGATCAACTGTTTTTGGTGTGTTATCCTTGGGGAAAGGAGTGTTACCCTTTGTTTGGCTATCTAGCCTAGGGTTTTCTTCCAAAGTGATTCTCTGTCAAGGTTAAGGTGCTCGGAGGGTGTCTTAGGCCTATGGTTGGGTGAAAATAGTGATATTTTCGATGGTAAAATGAGCACATCCATTCATATTCTAACATATACATTCTCTCTTGAATTTCCGAAAATAATTTTTCTCAGAAATTTACACTAGGAGATGATTATCAATACCCTATCAAGGGAGTAGGAGAATCAAACTACAAGATGAATTCAGGGACTCCAATTATGATGAAGGATGTACTCTATGTACCAAGTTTGACAAAGAACCTACTCTCCATATCAGATTTAGAAAAGAAAGGCTTCAGAGTTTCTTTTATAGATGGAGAAGTTCTTATGTGGGCTAAAGGAAAAACCATGAAAGAAGCAATCGTTATTGGAAAAGAAGAAGGTGGATTGTATAAGCTAAAGGGTCACTCAGAAGAAACCATGACCCACGCCATTGAGAATCCATGTGAACTTTGGCATAGAATATTAGCCCACGTCAACTACAAGGGATTACCCTATGTATGGAAGGCAGTCATAGCTCTACCAAAAAATCAAGGTTGTCCATGAAGGTGTGTGCAATGGATGTGCACAAGGGAAGAACATCAAGAACCATTTTCCAAAGATAGACAATAAAGAAAAAGGAGTCTTAGAACTCATTCACTCAGATGTGTGTGGCCCAATGCCATCATCCTCCATCACTGGGTATGTATACTATGTATCTTTTATTTATGATTATTCTCCTAAAACTTGGGTTTACTTTTTTATATCAAAAGATGAAGTGTTCAGTAAATTCAATGAATTGAAATCCTTGATAGAGAATCTTTCTGAAAGAAAGATCAAGATACTCAGGTCAGATAATGGAGGAGAGTACACCTCAAAAGAGTTTGTAAAATATTGCAAAGATGTCAAGATTAAGAGGGAGTTCACCACTCCTTACAATCCTCAACAAAATGGTGTAGCTGAAAGAAAGAACAGAACTATAATGGAAGCAGTGAAGACCATGATCCATGATCAAGATCTTCCAATGTGCTTATGGGAAAAAGCAACAAAAAAAAATAGTATATGTACAAAACCGATTGTCCCATAGTGCACTTGGGTTCAATACCCCGGAAGAGATGTTCTAAAAAAAGAAGCTAGAAATAAGCCATCTCAAAATATTTGGCTGCCCGGTATTTTTAATTATTCCAAAAGAGAAGAGAAACACGCTGCACCCTTCAGGAAAGAAGGGAATATTTTTTGGATACTGTGAGGTCTCCAAGACCTTTAGAGTTTATGTACCACGTCACCATCATATTGAGATCAGCAGGGATGTGACCTTTGATGAATATGAAATACTCAAGAAATCAAGAAGATGCCATCTTGAAGAAGAATATGAAGATGAACCTGTAGCTCCTAGAGTTGCAGAACCATTGAGGGAATTCATAGCTTCCCCTGATGAGGAAATTCTAGAAGATCATGACATAGTAGAATTTGAAGAACCTCCCCAGATGATGATCTCCCATAAGAGAAACCCATCTTGGGAAAGGGAACTTATTCAATATGGAGATAAGTATGGTTTCCCCGAAGGAACCACGAGACAAGTGAAGAGACCTAAGCCATTCTCCAATTATATGGCTTTGATGTGTGATCTCTTAGAGAAGGAGCCTACCTACTTTGAAGAAGCCATTCAAAAGAAATAATGGGCAGATGTTGTGACAAAAGAATACCAATCCATTATAAAGAATGATGTATGGGAAATAGTTCCTAGACCGAAGAGAAAGGGTGTGGTATATTCCAAATGGATTTTCAAAATAAAACATGTTGCTGACAGAAGTATTGAGAAGTATAAAGCAAGGTTTGATGCTTGTGGATTTTCTCAAAAGGAAGGAATTGACTATGAAGAGATGTTTTCTCCTGTATCAAGATACACTTCAATCAGAACCATCATAGCCCTTGTAGCTAATATGAAGTGGAAGATACACCAGATGGACGTAAAAACAACTTTATGAAATGGTGTCATTGAAGAAGAAGTGTATATAGAACAACCTCAATGTTATAACCCTAATTTGCACCATACATGATTACCTGGCATCAGGCCATCTCAGATTCCTTCTTTGCCAAAACACTGTTGAACAACTCTTTAAAAAACCTCTTTTATAAGGGACCACATGCCCTACTCCATTACTGCACGCATGTACACATTATCTAACCTAAAACAACCCATGTATACCTACAAAAGAACGAAAAAAGGAAAGTTGTCGACGTAACACATAGCTTTGGGTGAGTTAACGGAAACTCCCGACCATGCATGGCCGAGGGTTTGTCCAAATACCTAGCTTCTTATAGACTATAAAAGAAGGGTTAGGGGTCCCATTTGGAAGAGGAGAATAAGAGTAAAGAAACTCTACCCAATTGCACAATCCCATTGTCCCAACTCTTTAGCCATCCTTGTGCAAAGAGAGATAGAAAGAAAAGAAGTTGGAGGACATTTGAAGAGGAGCCCAGGATCAGGTTCGCAAAGTAGTGGCCGGTCTCAACATTGTAAGTTGATTCATTAAATTTAATAATAAAGAAATGCTTTTCCCATCCCACTATATGAGTTTTTCATAGTTTAGTGAGTATATGTTTGAGTCTCTAACCCATTAATCTGTAGAACAAATGCATGTAGAGTTTGTTGCTTGTTTTGTACACAGTTCGGTCTTGGGAGGATAGCTACTAGCAAGCGATCAAGCATGAAGAAGGATCGACATCGAACATCCAGAACAAGGTATGTTCGTTTAACCATGTCTTTTCTTAAAAGAAATGGGGATTAGGTCTGGGACAACAGTAGAAAGTAGGATTCTTTCGGTCTTATCTACATGCATAATATAGCCCTAAGTGCTATTCCATAGGGGGATTTCCCAGCACAACACTCAAGGATTTGAATTTGAAGACAGGAAGACCGATGTCTGCAAGTTGAAGAAGGCTCTGTACGGATTGAAGAAAAATCCTATAGCCTGGTATGGAAAGATAGACAATTTTCTGACGAGCTTGGGATTTACCAAAAGTAAAGATTATTCTAACCTCTACTTCAAGGTTGTGAATGATAAGCTTGTTATATTGCTTCTATATGTGGATGACTTATTCTTAACTGGAGAAGAAAAGCTCATCACCAAATGTAAGAAGAAGCTTGTTGCAGAATTTGAGATGAAAGACCTTGGCCTAATGCACTATTTCTTAGGTCTTGATGTAATATCCCTTGGCTAAACCCAAATGTAAATATAATCCAAGTATATTTAAGCTAGTGAGTTGTTTAGACATCATTTTTGTAATACACCTTTCATGGCATGGTGTGTGCATATACTACGCAGTAAAGGGATGTAATTTGCACATTTTTGAATAATGCATGCAGTAACTAAGGTGCGCACAACCTTAAATACAGAGGATACAGCGTGCAGTAACTAAGTGTGTGCAATATTAAGGTCAGCAAACCTTTGTGTATATAATATGGATTATAGGCTGGTGAGCCAGTATTATAAGCCGGAATGCTTATGTCCTAGAATTAGGCCAGCACACCTAGATGTTAAAAGCTAGAGCACCGACTTTGTACATGACTCATGATTAATATAAAATACATCACTGGGCGTGGATCGACCACAATAAAAGAGATGGGGGACTGAAGTTCACCATTTAGGGAAAGGGAGGGCCAAAAGTCAAGGGAATATTATATTAATATTTCCTAAAACATAAAGTATACATAATTAGTTTATCCTACATTCTAAAGTTGCAAACAAGTGGACAAAAGTAACATCCGATATGATAAGTGTCAAGTTGGGGACTTGCATTCATATCGTGGGGAAACTTAGCTCAGGGGGGGATTTTTCTCACAGATACCTTACGAACGGGGGAATGGAGACAATCAAGCTCACCATCACTTTTGAAAAAGAGTTCACAATGATTCCAAAACAAACTCAGTTATCCAGTCAATGACTCCATGACCATTTCGCTCATACATTACATTATCCTTGAGACATCCATTTCACCTTTCTGAAGCTTGTTTCCCCATCCTTTTTGGTTGGTGTACCTGGTTAGCTTGGAGCGGGATTGAAGAAGCGGGTTGTCAGGCCTGTGAGCAGTTCTTAGAGTGAGAGAATTGTTGGGGATTGATTTTCGTAGGTGCTAAACTGCAGCTACAATGCTCTGAGACTTCCGGTGCGACCTGTTACTAAATCCCTGGAAAGGAAGTGGGGTAGCCGAGGGACTATTGAGAAGAGAATGGGAACACTTCCTTGGGTGGGACAGGCATATGGGGAATGAGAGATTGTAGGTTGTTAGTTGAGTGATCACTTGAGATAGAGTCTTTCCTATTGTCCATGAGCCTTCGACTGGATAGGAATCCATTTACCCTGGGTGGAGTTCAGTCCCAGCTCAGGGGTGATTTACTCTTGAGAGTGATGAAAAGTGTAGTCTATGGCTGGGAGGTTCGTGGACAGTCTGTAAGCAGTTGGTGAAAATATTTCTAAGATAAGTACCAATTGTATGATATATGGATATGCTTTTTTGTTATTTACATGCCGATGTTACGATTTTATCAGATATTTGACTATGATTTCTTGTGTGCTTATGGGTAATTTCCTGTAAATAATGCATACCGGTAATTACTGTTATTTTAATATAAAAGTTGTATGTTACAGAAAGTAATTGTTTGTTTATGTTTAGATGTAAACCTTCTACGAGCGTGCTTTATGTATATGTTTTAGTTGTATGCAGTCTAAAGAGTAAATTTAGGTGGCATTGCTTAGTTGACTACTAGGTATGCTATTGTATATTCCACAGTATGGGAATGAAAGTGTTCCCTAGAGTAGCATGGCCTAGCCTGATGGCTGGGAATGTTATCGACTGGCGTCAGAGCATGAGTGGTTGCTCTGGAGTAGCATACCCCGACCTTAGGTTGGTCGGGGGGATCGTTACAGTATGGTATCAGAGCCTTAGTTCAACACTGAGCTTGGATGGGCCAGAAGGGTGAAATTGAAGTGAATATTCACAGAAAAGTAACTTCAAAGTGACCAGAATTAGAGTCATAGAGTGTCCTTGGACAAGGTTGGCGTACTGTCGTGCGTGGTAAATTTGGCACCGCGCGGGAAACCGTAGCGTGGCAGTGTGCGTGGTAAATTATGGCACTGCGTGGAAGATTATTATGTGTAGATGGAAGCGCTGAAATTAGCCTTGCGCAGTAAGCACACACATAGTAAGGTGCACATGGGGTGTGCAAGTATTTATTAACGTAGAGGATTTTTGTTGGTACGCGCATAAGTATGAGTATAAGTTATTTCGCGAAGGTGTATTCAGTAGTGTGCGCAGATATTTGAGAGAGAAGGAATATGTTAAACTTGACATGGTGCATGCATAGGAGGAAAATGCATGTGGAATATTGGTGTGCAGTATCGAAACTGTACACAATGGATATTGGCGTACAACACTAGAGTAGTGCGCGTAAGTAGTCGGTATGACGAAGAAGAAATGCACAGTAGATTTAGGTGCGCGAAGAAGCGTTTACCTTGTAATATTGCTATGCACGATAATTTAAATGAACAGGTCAAGTTAATGCGCGTGAAGTCGCTTGGAAGGCGAGGAGTCTGAGTTTAAATTGCATAATAATAAAAGAAAAATAAACACATAACCACATTGAAGCATTAATTAAAAAAAGAATTCCAAATTTTAATTTCTTCTCATTTAGACAGATGAAAATAAAATATAAGATTACAAGAAAAACTTATTATAAAAGAAAACAAGAGTCATGACATCACCAGATAGAAATTGTAATAAAACAGTCTAAAATCCGTTTCTGTATTTATATAATCATATTAATCACAAAATTACAAAAGGGTGATGACAATAGTTATCCTGTTGTAAAAAGGGTCATTGAAGAACAAGCCTATCATCTCTTGTACTCTTTACCTCCGCTACCGACTGTTCAAAATTCATTGAGACATGCTTATCTTAGTTGAAGACTTACTTCAGCTTAGCGATCTCTGCCTTTAAAGAAGATTCTAACCAGACCAGTTGATTTTCTCCAACACTTTCGGTCGCTTCAACTGTAGATTCCTCCTTTTTATGTCGCTTACTCCTTTTCTTCTTAGCGGTTGGCCTGTTGATGACTAAATCCTTTATAGTGGGATTCAGCCTAAATTCCAATCATGATTCTATAAATGGATCTGTGTGGAACTTAGTTGCTAGAATGTGCGCAAGAACCCTTTCCTCCTTATTCGCAGGAAACCTAGCATGTTGCTCGAATAACCAGTCTCACTTGACTTAGCTTTGTCCATGTATCTCAGGTTAGGGATACCGAAATGTGTCTTTACAGAGAGAAGGAAGTATCATCTTGAATATTACTACAGTTATGGATACGTAGATATCTTCATACTTGGGGAGTGTTAATTATAAAACTCCATTTATGAAACGTAGACAGATTACGTACAAAGAGCGTTGGGTTTTCTTGCTCGGCCAATCCATTTAGAATGATTAGATTTTAATTTCATTACATTGTGACATTCAGATGACATCACATGGCTACAAAGTACTGAATGAATGAAGTAGGGTGATCTGACTAGGCATCGCCCACTACACGAGTTGTGGATTTGACATGTTGAGACACGTAATACCGTGTCTTGGTGAAAGTGGTTTCGAAAAAACCACCTTGCGCAAGTGTATCTCGGAAGGCACTCAACGTCACTGTTCTTGAGACTTGGGTATTATCTAGAATTGTCATGGTGATAACACCAAGAAATCGGGAGTGATAATTCTGATGTGTATGTTGAATCAAAATGGTGCATATTCTCATGAATTGTTGATTTGTTAGTCCGACTAGTTTTTATGGCTGCACGTTTTGCAGAATTAACAACAACTCGGTCAGGTCAGACCAATTCAGAGTCTGTAGGAATGGAAGAGGGGAATTACAATCATCTAGAGAAGAGAAGAGGGATGGATGTCCATTTGGGCATGGAAGGAACGAACTCCAATGGACATGGAGAAGAAAGGAATGAAGATATGAATATGGTTGAGACCATAAATAATTTGCAGAAGGATGTCCAAAGCCATAAAGATGATAATGAAAGGCTTATGAAAGCTAAAGAGTAGCAGGATGACTTCAACATGAAGCTATTGGAAGGTTTGAACAGAATAGAGAAGAAATTGCTTAAGGAGAGTGACTCAAGTAGATCTAAGAGTCACAAATCTTCAGAGGAGAAGGAAGAAGTAAAATGTGCTGGTAGACATCACCATCATCCCCATAGGCATTCCCATAAGAGATCAGGAAACAACTCAAGTCTATCCCCTGTCAGAAGGTATAAGAGATCTGGGGTGGATGAGCTGCGAGGAGAAATGAGCAAAATCAAACCTCCTACATTTGATGGTGAGCAAAAGAAGGATGAAGATGCCCAAACATGGTTGCTAGGAATGAGGAAGTATTTTCAATTGCATAATTATTCTTCTCATGATGAAGGTAGAATCACTATCTATCAACTCAAAGGAAAGGCCTCCATGTGGTGGGATCAACTTGTGCAGGTACAACACATTGTAGAGAAAAGTGTTACTTGGAGAGAATTCAAGAAGTATTTTGAGAAGAAGTACTTGACCAAGAGATACTATGACAAGAAAATGAAAGAGTTATTTGAACTCAAGCTTGGAATTACAACCATAGATGAATATGAGAGAAGCTTTTTGGAACTGTTGAAGTATGTCTCTTTCATTAAGGATGAGACAATCAAGATTCAACGGTACTTAAGTGGATTTCCATCATTCATCAGTGACAAAATACAATATGATTATCCCAAGACATTAGAAGAGACCATAAGGAGAGATAAATGCTTATATGACCAGTTGAAAGCAAGACCATATTTTCAAAAGGCTTGGGAAGACAATAAGAAATTCAAGATGGATCAGAGGAAGAAGGGAGCTAAGCCACCATTCTTCATAAATAATCCACAATGGCAGCAAACGCATAAGGAAACCAGAGTGATTGACATAGGGAGTCAAGGGTCAAGAAAACCACCTATACAATGTTGGGGTTATAAAGGAGACCATAGGTTCAAAGATTGTCCTCATAGAAGCGAAAAAGGTAGGTCTATTCACTATGTACAACGAGTTGAGACAATAGAGGACATGGGGAAAAATGTGCTAAGGATTTATGCAGCCCTGGACAATAAGCAAGCAGAGTATCAGTCCCACATGATTGAAGTGGAAGGTATGATCAATAACCAACCCCTTGCTATTTTAATTGATTCGGGAGCTAGCCATATTTATATAGACCCTAAGTTGGTGGAAAGTTTGCAATTGCCAAGAAGAAAACATGGGAAATCTTGGTTGGTGCAACTGGCTATAGGAGACAAAAGAAAAGTTAATGAGATGGTTAAGTCCTGTCTCATAGACATGAATGGACTAAATATGATCCAGGTGGATATCGGTGGCCACCCACCTTTTCCAAATGGCTCAAAACAGTTTTCTGGCCATTTTGGCAACTTACTATTTTTAGCAGGTTTTAACTTCCGGGGCCATTTTGAGGGTACAAATGAAGGTTTTTCAAGATCAAGGTTCTCAATGATAGCCAAAGGCATGATTTAGCCCCCAAAATGAATCTCCTCGACAATACCTTTCCAATGAGATATCACACGCCTAAAACGAAGATCGTATGCAAAAGTTACGACCCCGGGAAGTTGATGTACTCACTTACCCAAACGGGGCCCGCATGACTTTTGGCGCTTCATCCCCTAGGGTTAGGTTTTTGGATGTCTAGGACTTTTGGCATTCCCGTCTATTGTAAAAGGGCCTTCCGAGCCTCATTGTAATCATCTTCTTGCGAATGCGAGTAGCCGTCACATCTCTTCTTAGAGATAAGCTGCCACCATTCTAGCGAGTCTTTCACTCTGTATTTTTACAGTATCTGTACATTTCTCTGATTAATAGAAATCGTGTATTACTATATATTTGTGTTTATGGTTGCATCTCTGATACATTCCTGTTATATTATTGAATATCTGCAATATCTCTGTGCATTCCTTTATTATATCTCCGCTCTCATTTCGTGCCGAAAATAATTTGGATCAAAATACCAGGGCAGATTTGAACATCTTACCCTTAGGTTCCTATGATTGTTTAATTGGGATGGATTGGTTGGACCCACATCATTATCTATTGTATTTTCATAACAAATCATTCACTTTCTTGGATGAAGAAGGGAACCAAAGGAAAGTGCATGGAATTTCCAAGGCAGTAACCGTTAGAGAAATTTCAGCATTACAGCTGAAGAAATGTTATAGAAGAGGATGTCAAATATTTGCAACTCACATGGAGGAGACACCTAAAGACAAGGTGCCAAATTTGGAGAATTATGCAATCCTAAAAGAGTTTAAATATGTATTCAAGGAAGTACCAGGACTACCCCCAAGGAGAGACCTCGATTTTTCTGTAAATCTGACACTAGGAGCAGCGCTCGTGCCAAAGACTCATTACAGAATGAGTACACTATAATTGAAGGAGTTGCAAATGAAGCTTGAAGAACTTATGAATAAGGGGCATATACACTCAAGTGTATCAGCTTGAGGTGCCCCATTCTTGTTTGTGAAAAATAAAGATGGAACGTTAAGATTGTGCATTGACTTCAAACAATTGAATAAAGTGAATGTTAAGAACAAATATCCTCTACCAAGGATTGATGACCTCTTTGATAAATTGAAGGATGCAAGGATATTTTCAAAGATAGATCTCAAATCAGGATACCATCAGGTAAGAATTAAAGAAGAAGATATTATCAAGACCACCTCCAGGACAAGGTATTGTCATTATGAGTTCACAGTGGTACCATTTGGATTGTCAAATGCACTAGTTGTTTACATGTGCTTAATGAATGGTGTTTTCCAAGAGTATTTGGACAATTTTTCCATTGTCTTTTTGGATGACATTCTTATATATTCCAAGTCAGAGGAAGAGCATGAACATCATTTGAGGATGGTGTTACAAGTATTAAGCGAACATTAGTTGTATGCAAAATTGAGCAAGTGCTCATTTTATCAGAAACAAATTCATTATTTGGGGCATATCATCTCCAAAGATGGGATAGCATTGGACCCTGAGAAGGTAGAAGCCATTAGAGAATGGTCAATGTTGAGTGCAATCTATGTTGTATAAATTTCTCAACGATTTAATGTCAACCAGGGGCTCATAAGCTTAGAGGCACAACACAATATGTGTGAGAATTTGAAGTTGTCTATCCTAAACTACTAAAGCAAAGAACATAAAGATAAAATAACATGAATATACAAATGAAAAAATTTACTTACTATATACAACACATAGGTGTACTAGCATCAGTGCATGGGGGCCCTTCCATCCTTCAGTAAGTACACCATAATCTTAACACAATATAGAAATCAAAATGGAAGCATGTCTTGTATTCAAAAGAATATGATTACATCTTCATTCCAATATAAAATCTCCTCTCTACTAACCTCAAGAACCAACCTATAAATTCAAAACATGAGCATTTCCCAAAACTTCACACCTATTTTGAAAGGAGAAGGCTCTCCTATTTATACAAGAACATAAGAAGCTACCCGATTAATGGAGATACACTATTCTCTCCCTAGATCCATAAAAATCTCATATAGTTACAACCAAATAGCTAATGATGAGACACATATTCTCTTTAACCTTTATCCAAATCTTCTTCCATATCTTGAAGGGAATTCGAATTTGAGTATTGGAGGCCACATAAGAGTGTCTTGGAAGCTTCCAAATCACCTACACATGTCACCAAACTCATTCTAATTGTTAGGCATAAGTATAAGTATATTATTTTCTAAAGTTTAACCACAAATCCACTTAAAAATGTTAAGAATTAATAAACTTTGGAAAAGCATAGTTATAACCCAATGATGAGATAAATGTAATGATGTGGAGGTGGAATGAAGGTGACATGAAGGTAATATGGAAGTAATGTGAAGGTATTGGTGAATAATGGAGTGAGAATAGGGACTATTTTGAGGCCCAACATACCCCCAAACTGAAGATATTGCATGTCCTCATGCAATCTATTACTTTTTGATACTTGAGCTTTGGATTAAACTCTACATGATATCATTTACTTAACTTTTACAAAGTGTTTTTGATGAACTGCAACTTGGTTGGTTCTTGTGTTTCAACCATATTTTGTTTGTTGCATTCAATTTTAATGTATGATCTTTGCGTATTGATAGTGTGATTTTTATTGCAGAGTATTTTTGTTGGAATGCATCATGGTTGGTTATTGTGTGACAACCATGATTGTGTTGGCATCTAATTATCTTTTAAGTATTTTTTTTTTTTTTGAAAAGCCATTTATATCCTCATGATGATGTAATAGTAAATATATTTTGAAAGTATGTGGGATTTGAATGTGATATGAATGTTATATGAATGTGGTAACATATGAATGTGAATGTATTTCCCCCCTCAACTGATGGTTTTGGCAATTTGACAAAATGACGAAAGGAAGTGAAGTTTTTCCAAAAATTATCATTCTAACTTTTCAAGGAATTAAATGGTTAAACGTTAGAAAATATCATACCTTAACTTACCCTTTCAAAAATGGATGAGAGTTGTGCATGTGTGGCTGCAAAATTCTGTTCATAATCTTCTTTACTTGGTTGTGAAAATGGTGGATGAAATAAAAAAAGTGAATCTTTTATTGTTCCTACATCTGCTGATGAATGTTCAGAATCTGTTGCTGAATGTGGCCGAAAATGTATAAGGCTTGGAAGGTATACAAAATTCAGAATTTACACTTCCCCCCCTAGCCTTATTTATGGACTTGTCCTCAAGTCATTTACATAAAAAACTGAAAAGTAATTCTGCATCCTCTGCTACAAAATGATTGGTATTCAAGTCTTCAACGCTCATTGGCACAATTCTTGTCATGTGAATAAATGTTTCGGTGTCGAACATAACAAGAAATTGTTAACTTAGTGGACATTGATGGATTCCACTAGTCAACACGAGAGCTCCCATCTTTAATGAGGATGAGATTCAAGATGCCCCAAACACATCTTGCTAAGTATGAATGAATTTGTTGTTGTCGAATACTTGGAAGATCTGATAAACAAGGAACATTGATGTATTCCCTTTGTTTATTGGCATGATAGATTTCCCTTAAGGAATGCAAGCTTCAAGGTGTTTTTAGAAAAATATTTAGACTCAAGGACTATGGATGCAATAGTGTATGGAAGCAAGGTTTTATTTGCAAGTGTAGAAAAAAGGAAACTGACAATGAATATGTAAAGTGGACCAAACAACTTGTAGATGACCTTGGTTGGTTTTATTGGTGGGTTAGGATTGAAGAAAAATGTAATGAAGTGTATGTGGTAATGGAAAATGGATAATGATACTTGCTGGGAAAATAAATGAATTATGGCTCCAATTTCTCAAATATAGAAAATCTGCTCTTTAATTTTGGACTTTTTGCTAAAATAGCTGAGTTTGACCAGCATTGACCAACTACTTGTAGACGTGGAATTCAAGGGTGGATAGATATTTCACCATCCTTGTACATTTAGGAACAAACCCTAGATCTTTGAATTTTGCTAACCTGTCATGCAACATGTCAAACCATTAAGCTATTATAGGAAGTTGCAAGAACTTGTAATTTTCTGGAAATTTCGGCTATGATCATGGATTGGTTCTTTAGAGTTTCTCATGAAATTTGTATTTGGAAGACCAATTGTCATCACAATGTAATATACTTACTGATCACTTGATTAACCTATAACCTGCAAAAAAAAACTTGGCAGAAAGAAAACATAAGTGTGTTCAAGAAGAAATGGCCACTTCCTTCATGATTCTTACGCAAAAATTTCGTACCAAATAAAACAGATTAAGAAAAATCAAAGTGTTGAAATTAACTCAATTCATGATATTAGTATCAATCCATTTTTAAAGAAATAACCATGAAAAGTAAATTTACTCCCTGCTTTTGTCAGCTAACTTTTGTGCATGGCAAAAGGCTTGGCATTATAGATTTGTTGTGTCCTACACATTAGTACGTTAAAAAAACATACAACAATATGAAGTTGCCAACTCTAAGCAAGTTAATCAACATTTAAATAATCCACCAAATGTTCTTTAAATTAATCTTCCAAATGTTCCAGTAAAAGGATCAACAATGAAAGGGCATTTTGAGAATGACAATAGTGAATGATTTTCAAAAATGCTGTAGTGTCTGTTTTTAGAAATTTTGCCCTCAAACATGACCCTTTTCCAAGAATGAAGTATTGTTGGTGAAACATCTAGCCTCAAAAGTCCCTTTGATAGCATGAATTCTTCCATCAAAATTCCTGCAACCTGCTGCACTGAAACCCTCTGAATTGGGCACACAACCCCAAAATCTTCTTCCAATGAGAGCACACATGCCTCAAGGAATTAAATTCAGCAATTCAAAAATCAAGATGAATACACAAGTTTGAAATATGCCAAGCAATCTATTGTCTATGTAAAGTCTATTAGTGGTTCGGAACAGGGTGAGATGACGGCATCAATAAACATTGATCAAATTTTCAAGCTGGAAAACATTTTTTATCATAGCATTTCACATAGCAATTTATTTTTTTGAGACGTCATTTTAAATTGCGATTTCTAGCCAAATAAAGACGAATTTATAAACAAAATAAAATGTGGGGTTTTCTCAAAACAGGGGCAATTATAAAGCCCATAAATTTTTTGCACCAATTTGTAATAGATCGGGAGATATGTGGGGTTCTCTAGAGCCTTATTTGGAAACCTATGTGTTGAAAATAAAAATGGTTTTTAATTCATGCAATGACTGTCCTACAAAACGTTATGGAAAAAAAGTTTGGGTTGAGATCCCTTGTTATTCTAGGAAAAATATTCAAAACGGAGATCACTTACCTCGGTAGAATGTTTCCAGAACTGTGTTTTGGGTGGCAGTTTACAAAACTGTTCTGATTATATGGCATGATTTCCCTTTACCAAAATGTTCTGCAAATTGTGCATTTTTTTTAAGAAAATATTCCAATCCAAAAACTCTTCGAAATTAATTTGGCATATCCCAGACTTCACAACTAAAAGGATCCTACTGTTTTTATTAGTTATTTTAAGAATTTTTTTACTGGATATTGAGTTTATACTGACAACCTCAGGCATTAAAGAGAGAAGTGTTTTGATATTTTTATGCGCAACTTAAATTATTGCTTGCCAAATCCTCTCCTAAAATATGTGGCTGCTAGCTAGTCATGGTTGTTGCAGCTTCTTCGGTAAACAAATAATATGGCCACAATCTTGAAAAATCATCCAAACCACAATCTTGTAAGTCCAACACGGGAAAGTATTTACCACGCAATTTAACAACAAGTGATCCATCTTTTCCGACAATCAAAATTCTAAATTACCATAGAAAACTGTAGACATCCATGCCATCATGAAAACTGCTCAGTAGTACATAAAACTGTAAGCATCCATGCCATCCTATGTTTCACATAGACCTGTCTTCACAATGTGCTTATTCTCAACAGAACCAACATTATCCAAGGTGCATCAATTTATAAATAAGACACCTGGACCTAGACGTGGACATGAAGTAGCTCAAGTGAAGGAAAGGAAGATTGGTTTGTTCTTTTTGTGACTGTTTTGTGGGCTGAAATGATTTCAAATAAGGCCGAGTAGGTGGAGTTTTATGATGAAGACATCGGTGCCATGATAGCTAACAAAAGGTTGCACGTTTGTTTGAGTTTTTTTTTTTAGGCATGATATGTGCACAAATTTTTCTCCACGTTTAGCGCTATTGCAATCTTCTATGGTAATTGAGGGATGATGGAGGTTGGCCTATAGTGCTCATGCCACATTGCATTTAGTACATGTTAGGATGGTGAGGCCAAATCAATAGCGGTGGCATCATTTATGGAAAGTTATAAACATGTACATGTTGGCATATGGTCACATTATCATCAATAACAAAACCCATGCCACAGTCCATGTTATCATCCAGAATCATAATCAGCAAATCGCTCAAATTGTGCTAAAAAATCTGCACTCTCAAATCGCTCTGTTCAGATTCTCTGCTTCTAAATTGTTTTATATATTTCGGTTGACCTGTCTCGTTTCACGCCAATTTGAATTCTTAACGTTCCTGTGCACTCCATAAACCTTGTCTTCTAGAATTTCTTATTTTTTTCTGGGTCCTCTTATCTTCATTCTGGGCTTCTAACACCCTGTGTTTCTCCTTGGTTTTTGCATGGAAGATCAGACTGCTAAAACTCTTGCGTGTTCACCATATCGAGGCGAGGGATATATAATGTGACCAACTTGGTTCACAGATGGAAAGCCATGGAATTAAATGGGGACCGAGGTTTCTATCTCTCAATCATTAAAACTATAAGTTCATGGTTTGATTTTCCATAAGCCGAGCATTGTTCAAGTTTTGTTTTGTTTTGTTTTGTTTTGTTTTAGTTATCTTGATATAGGAGAAAATTATGGCGTAGGAACAATATATTTAAATCGAGAAGAGAGAATTAGAGAAAACAAATCAAACAATCATATCTACATTAATAATGCCATTGATTTATTTCAATATGTTGTGAATTTAGTTTGAACAGAAAAAAAAAAATCAAATTGTTGCAGCAGATCGATATTGGAAGCTTGAAAATTTCTTATAATCGATAGGAATAAGTAGATCAGTTTTCCAGTGAGAGTATTTTTATTTGAATAGTCCTAATGGAAGAAGTGGCTCTTACTAATTTATTCATAGGAAATGGAAGAAGTGGCTCTTACTAATTTATTCATAGGAAATGTTGATGATTTATTATTATTATTATTTTTTTTTTTAAAAGAAAACTAAAGGAAATTCTATGAGATCTTATTTTATTTATTTATTTATTTAATCTATTCTACTTTTAACTTGAAAGATTTTTTATTTCCTAGGTAAAAGAATGCTTCCAGTGAATCCATCTACCAACTAAAAATTTGAAAATGCTCACATCAAGATTTAAAATTTTTACCTTATGATTTGCAAGCATGTGAGTAACTTGTCTTATTCTTGGAGTTGGTGCAAGGTTCTTGTGAAACCAGTCTTCATGATTATTCATTTTCTCCAAAAAGTACATGTTTAACATATTCAAATTTCTCAACCGTAGATGAATTAGTAAGAAATGGGGGGTTTAAAAACTAAATTTGAAACTAACTAAGTATGGAAAGAAAAATAAAAAAGCTCAACTTAAACTCCTTTATGAAGATCCTGCGGCCACCAAGTTATCTATTCACACAAGTTAGCTCATGAAATAAAAATAACTCTTGAACTAATCTAAGTGTTGTATATATAAGAAATGCTAAAACTCCATTCGAAGTTACATTCATAGATTCCTTATCATATATCAACGACTTATCTTCATTCAATCAAAACATAAAGCATTCAAACTAATCTAAGGTTTTCAAACTAGTTTAGATACTGTAAATTCAAGAAAGACTAAACTCTTATTCAAGGAATGTATTCATAGTTTGTTTCACATTTATCAGCAACTTAACTAG
>ML780263.1:1899294-1925780 GCA_009831015.1 Picea engelmannii | reverse complement strand
CTCATAAGCTTAGAGGCACAACACAATATGTGTGAGGATTTGAAGTTGTCTATCATAAACTACTAAAGCAAAGAACATAAAGATAAAATAACATGAATATACAAATGACAAATTTTACCTACTATATACAACACATAGGTGTATTGGCATCAGTGCATGGGGCCCCTTCCATCCTTCAATAAGTACACCATAATCTTAACACAAGATAGAGATCAAAATGGAAGCATGTCTTGTATTCAAAAGAATATGATTACATCTTCATTCCAATATAAAATCTCCTCTCTACTAACCTCAAGAACCAACCTATCAATTCAAAACATGAGCATTTYCCAAACTTCACACACATATCTATATCTMYATATTTTGAAAGGAKAAGGCTCTCCTATTTATACAWGAACATAAGAAGCTACCCCATTAATGGAGATCCACTATTCTCTCCCTAGATCCATAMAAATCTCATATAGTTACAACCAAATAGCTAATGATGAGACACATATTCTCTTTGAMCTTTATCCAAATCTTCTTCCRTATCTTGAAGGGAATTCRAATTTGAGTATTGGAGGCCACATAMGAGTGTCTTTTGGAAGCTTCCAAATCACCTACACATGTCACCAAACTCATTCTAATTGTTAGGTATAAGTATAAGTATATTATTTTCTAAAGTTTAACCACAAATCCACTTAAAAATGTTAAGAAGTAATAAACTTTGGAAAAGCATAGTTATAACCCAATGATGAGATAAATGTAATGATGTGGAGGTGAAATGAAGGTGACATGAAGGTAATATGGAAGTAACATGAAGGTATAGGTGAATAATGGAGTTAGAATAGGGACTATTTTGAGGCCCAACAGTCAGCGCCAAAGAATGTGACAGAGGTCAGATCTTTCATGGGCCTTGTAGGTTACTACAGGATATTCATTGGAGGATTCTCGAAGATAGCACACCCAATCACTTTGTTGCAAAGAAAGGGTATGAAGTTTCAGTGGACGTCGGAATGTGAAAGGAGTTTCCATCATTTGAAACAATTATTGACAAATGCTCCAATACTAAGGATTGCAGACCCAAATGAAGATTTCATTGTATGCACAGATGAATGTAATGAAGGATTGGATGGAGTCCTCAGTCAAAATGGATTCGTGATATATTATGAATCAAGGAAGTTGAAAGAGCATGAAAGAAACTATGCCACTCATGATTTGGTGTTGGCAGCCATAGTACATGCCCTGAGGAAATGGAGACTCTACCTCATGGAAAATAGGTTTGAGCTAAGAATAAACCACAATGGTTTGAAATATTTATTTGATCAGCAAAATCTAAATGCTAGACAAAGTAGATGGTTAGAATTTCTAAGAGAATATAAATTTGATATAAAGCATATCAAAGGGGAATAAAATAAAGTGGTTGATGCACTCAGCAGGAGGGTGCATGAACTACGTGCTATAGCCATCAACATGTATCAGACTGATGTTAAAAGAAAAATTCTAGAGGATGCAAATACAGATCTGCATTACAAACAATTGGTAGTGATGCTACAATAGGGTAAGATACTTTGAAAGATTGATATTTATAAGTTGGGAGTAGATGGAATATTGCTGCACAAGAACAAAAATTTTGTACCAAATGTCCAAGACTTGAAACCTATAATTTTGCATGAGATGCATAATTCTCCTTATGCAGGGCACCTTGGATATCAGAAAACCGTAGCAACAATCAAGAGCCAATTCTTTTGGCCAGGTATGAAGAGAGAAATTGCAGAATACATCACTAGGTGTATGGAATGATAGAAAGTTAAAACAGAGTATAGGCACCCAGTAGGATTGTTGCAACCTTTGCCCATTCCTGAATGGAAGTGGGAAGTGGTGACAATGAATTTTATTATGTGATTGCCCAAAATAGGCAAGCTACATGATTCGATTATGGTAGTGGTGGAAAATATTAAAAAAGATGCCCATTTTATTCCGCTAAAAACTACTCACAGAGCAACAGATGTTGCTAATATTTTCATGAAGTAAGTGGCACGATTGCATGGAATTCCTAAAATGATTGTGTCTGACAGAGACCTGAAATTCACCTCGAATTTTTGGAAAGGATTCAAAATGAATCTGAACTTTAGTACATCTTACCATCCTGAGACTGATGGATAGACAAAGAGGGTGAATAGAGTGATAGAAGATATGTTGAGAATGTATGTGATGGATAAACCATCAAAATGGGAAGACTACCTACATTTAGTAGAATTTGCATATAACAATGGGTATTGGGCATCATTGAAAATGATCCCATTTGAAGCACTTTATGACAGAATGTGCAATACTCCAATAAGTTGGGATAATCCAGCTGATAGAACAGTAGTAGGGAAAAAATTGCTCAAGGAGATGGAGGACCAAATGTTAAAAATTAAGCAGAATTTGAAAGCTTCTCAAGATAGACAGAAAATTTATACTGATTAAAACAGAATCCATAGAGAATTCAAAGTGGAGGATCATGTTTTCCTAGAAGTGAAAGCTAACAAGAGCTCCCTGAAGATGGGAAGATGCGCCAAGTTAGCAGCCATATTTTGTGGACCGTTTGAAATCCAAGAGAGGATTGGTCCAGTTTCTTATATGATTGCATTTCCTGCATCTATGTCTATTCATAGTGTCTTCCATGTATCATTGATAAAGAAATATATACCCAATGTTAATCATGTTATTGATTGGAATGTTATTCAAGTGGAGCAAGAAGGAACTTTCCAAGTGCATCTGGTGCGCATCCTGGATCGAAAAATCAAACAACTCCGGAATCGAGCCATGGGGCTTGTAAAGATCCAATGGACCTGGTACAAACCTGAAGATGCTACTTGGGAGGATGAGGATGCAATGCGGGAAGAATACCCGCATATTTTTGAATAATTTTGAGAATTTGTTTGTATATGGGTACATGATGCACCGACGACAGTGCATAAATAAGGGGAGGGGATTGTAATATCCCTCGGCCGAACCCAAATGTAAATATAATCCAAGTATATTTAAGCTAGTGAGTTGTTTAGACATCATTTTTGTAATACACCTATCATGGCATGGTGCGCTCATATACTGCGCAGTAAAGGGATGTAATGTGCACATTTTTGAATACCGTGCAGAGTAACTAAGGTGGGCACAACCTTAAAGATAGAGTATATAGCGCAGAGTAACTAAGTGCGCACAATATTAAGGTCAATGAACCTTTGTGTATATAATATGCATTATAGGTTGGTGAGCCATTATTATAAGCCGGAATGCTTATGTCTTGGAATTAGGCTAGTGCACCTAGATGTTAAAGGCTAGAGTGCCTACTTTGTACATGACTCATGATTAATATAAAATACATTACTACGCACAGACCGACCACGATAAAAGCGATGGGGGACTAAACTTCACCAGTTAGGGAAAGGGAGGGATAAAAGTCAAGTGAATATTATATTAATATTTCCTAAAAAATAAAGTATGGATAATTAGTTTATCCTAAGTTCTAAAGCTGTGGAAAAGTGGACAAAAGTAACTTCCAATATGACAAGTGTCAAGTTGGGGACATGCATTCATATCGTGGGGAAACTTAGCTCAGGGGGGGATTTTTCTCACAGATACCTTACGAACGGGGGAAGGGAGACCATCAGGCTTACCATCACTTATGAAAAATAGTTCACAGTGATTCCAAACCACACTCAGTTATCCAATCAATGACTCAATGACCATTTCACTCATACATTCTGTTATCCTTGAGACAACCATTTCACCTTTTCAAAGCCTGTTTCCCCATCCTTTTTGGTTGGTGTACCTGGTTAGCTTGGAGTGGGATTGAATAACTGGGTTGTCAAGCCCTTGAGCAGTTCTATGAGTGAGAGAATTGTTGGCAATTGATTTGCATAGGTGCTAAACTGCAGCTACAACTTTTTGAGAATTCTGGTCTGGCCTGTTGCTGAAGCCCTAGAAGGGAAGTGGGGCAGCTGAGGGACTGTTGGGAAGAGAAGGGGCACACTTCCTTGGGTGGGACAGACATGTGGGGAATGAGAGGTTGTAGGTTGTTAATTGAGTGAGCACCTGAGATGGAGTCTTTCATGTTGTCCATGAGCCTTAGCCTGGATAGGAATCCCTTTACCCTGGGTGGAGTTCAGTCCCATCTTGGGGGTGATTCACTGTTGAGAGTGATGAACAATGTAGTCTATGGCTGGTAGGTTTGTGGAAGGTCTATAAGCAATTGGTGACAATCTTTCTAAGATAAGTACCAATTGTATGATATATGGATATGTTGTTTTTTTATTTTCATGCCTATGTTAGGATTTTATCATATATGTGACTATGATTGCTTGTGTGCTTATGGGTAATTTTCTATAAATAATGCATATCGGTAATTACTGTTATTTTAATATAAAAGTTGTATGTTACATAAAGTAATTATTTGTTTATGTTTAGATGTAAAGCTTCAGTGAATGTGATGTACGTATATGTTTTAGTTGCATGCAGTCTAAAGAGTAAATTTAGGTGGCATTGCTTAGTTGACTACTGGGTATGCTACTGTATGTTCCGTAGTATGGGAACGAAAGTGTTCCCTAGGGTAGCATGGCCCAACCTGATGGCTGGGAATGTTACCGACTGGCGTTAGAGAATGAGTGGTTGCTTTGGAGTGCCGTACCCAGGCCTCAGGTTGGTCGGGGGTATAGTTACACTTGAGGTATGGCAGAGTCCAAAGAGGATCTTCCTTAACAAAGGTAAGTATCCAGTTGAAATGCTAAAGAGGTTTGATATGTTGGAGTGAAATTCCATGAATACACCCATGGAAATAATGTTGAAGCTCTTGGTCGACACTTCGTCAGAATTGATTGATGTTATGTTGTATAGAAAAATCATTGGATCACTAATGCATCTGATGAACACTAGACCAAATATCTGTTTTGCTGTGAACACTTTGATTCAATTTCTGGTAGAACCCATACATGTTCACCTAGTTGCTGCAAAACTTGTGATCATGTGCCAACTTAATTGTTGTGATGATGTGTTAGCTTAATTGTTGTGATGATGTGCCAACTTAATTGTTGTGATGATGTGTTAGCTTAATTGTTGTGATGATGTGCCATCTTAATTGTCGTGATGATGTGTCAGCTTAATTGTTGTGATGATGTGCCAGCTTAATTTTTGTGATGATTTGCCATCTTAATTGTTGTGATGATGTGCCAACTTAATTGATGTGATGATGTGCCAACTTAATTGTTGTGAGGATGTGTCATCTTAATTGTTGTGATGATTTGCTAGCTTAATTTTTGTGATCATGTTCCAGCCTCGTGTTGTGATGATGTGACCCAAAAACCGATTTAACACCAATCGTGGCCGAAAATGACAAAATGGAACTATACCATTACATAAGCAAACATTGTATATGATTTGAATTAAAATTATCAATCCAACAAAATTTACTTGAGAAAAGTAACAAAATTTATTTGATGACAAACTTGAGAAAAGTAACATAATTTACTTTAGAGGGATACTAACTTATTTTTATTTTTAAGGGAGTAATTGTAATAGCATACATAATTATTATGATAAAGAGAAAGGTGATAACAATTCCCTATGAATACAAGTAGTTCCAAGTCCCTATGTGAAAAGTTCATCAAGAGATTCCAACTCTAGCAAAAAAAGATCATTCTAATTTACTATGTAAAATAAATCTACTAATATTTTAAATTTTATTATTTAATTTGATATTTAAAAAAATGTAAGGAGAGTTATTATATTATTTTATGGTTTAATTTGGATATTAAAAAAAATCATTAAGTTGGATCAAGTCGCCTTATTTTCCTTTCGATTAAGAAACCCCAAACTTTCCCATCTTTTGAGTAATGCATTTTGGTTTTCAGGGTTAGGGATCTTGAATGATTCACCTTGAAACATTTACAATGCATAATAGATATTCATTAGGTAGGTTGTGGATTTAAGAATATATAAAATCTTAATACATATTTGTTGGTTTGGTTGTGAATTTATTTATAAAAAATTATTATAATTAATCTAAGTTTTATTAAGAATTTCCAATTCAACACATTATTATTAACTAAAAAATCAATTTTAGGAACACTTATGTAGTATCCATAAAAATAAAATGAATAAACATATAATAACGTATATTCAATAATTAGCAATATAGATCTAAAGTATAGCAAGGTGAAATATGCATCAATATTAACTAGAAAACCTGCCATATAATTAGGTAAAATCCCAACAATATAATTTATCTACTTACAAAAACATCCTCATATGCAAGGTGAAATCCAACTCAAGAAAATGGAACCCCCTTCAATTCTCCTCTATCCTCCATATATGCCCAAAGTTAGGCATAAATTTAAAATAATAATATTTATTTTAATTGCACTCACACAGCCACATGTCATTCTCATGCAACTAGCCTATTTTAATATTTACTCTCTCTCTCTCTCTCTCTCTCTCTCTCTCTCTCTCTATATATATATATATATATATATATATATATATATATATATATATATATATATTTAATGAAGGAATTGTTTTATATGCATAACCATAAAAAAATGCACCTAAATATACTATTATTGTTGTGTAGGTGAAGAATTCCACATTTTTCCACCATAGGGAAATCCCACACTTTCACTATTACAAACATAGTTCCCTAATATCACTATGTTTTCTTAATTAACTCCTTGAATGCCTAATAAGCAACAATCAAAACAACCATGCATCAAATCATATCAATCACATGGGTTTACTTCCACCCTCATCCAATCATGCCATCTGATTCACATCTAGATCATCACCCCACACATCAGATACTCTAGCTCGCCATGGCATGGGCTCTCTACCATAACTTCCATAAGAGTCACCCATCATGGTCTAATTGTAACAATCATAAAATGTCCACATCACATCTTTAGGGGAGTGCAAATAAAAATCCAACCATCTCTCTGACTTTCAACATCAAGCAATATGACCTCCTCAGCCATAGTTGGTCTCTATGACCCCTAGACAGTGACTTCCCATTATGGTTAACATGGGAAGTGGTCTAGGGCAGTCTCTCTTCTGGAGGGTTACTCAAGAAGACTGGCCCTCTTCGTTGGACATCGATTTCTCATTGTGGTTAACATGAGGAATGGTCTGTTTTGGAGGTTGGTGCAAGACGGTCATTTCCTCTTGTGGTTAACATGGGAAATGGTCCGGACAGTCATTCCTTAGGGCATATTCATTATCTCCAAGTTGCACTTTATTTAGTGTCGGAGGAATGGCCCAGGGTGGGGAATGGTCCAGGTTCAATAATCATGGATAGACATTCCTTAGGGAAGACTCATTCTCTCCAGGTTACACTTTGTCTAGTGTCAGAGGAATGACCCAGGGTGGGGAGTGGTCCAGGCTCAGAAATCAAGACATTTATTCTTCCTTTCTTGAGAATAATAGTCGAGACAACTCATCATTGATGTTTTACCTTCTAAGGGAAAATGCTCTTCAAGGATCTCACAGATGTGAGTGGAAGAATGGACCAGAAGATTCAGTTTATTTCATAACATTGTTTCCGTGTAGGTTGATATCAGATGATTGTTATGAAGATTGTATGTCTCTAGACAGTAGATGTATACTACTGTGGTGGATCTATTCCATTTTTTGTGACTATACATCACTGATCAAGTACCTGTGTACTACTTGGTGTGGTAGTGTACCACTGGATTGTAGTTGTGTACTACTATGGATAGACACAGTTGTGTTCTATTGAATGATATTGTTCCAATTGACTTGAAGACTATCAGCAGTGTTGAAAATGATTATCAACTAGATGGATGATCAATGAACAAAGGTTTCCCAAACAGAAAATGGTTGAGAACATTTATTATTCTAGATTAGAAGAATGGTTCTTGTGTCACTCTATGGAGTGAGAATCATGTCTGATTACTCAAATAGAGTATGGTTTCGAGAGATGATGCAGTTGATGACACTGATGGTGATGATGGTGCATATGATCTAGTCATGAGATAGTCTATACAACTATGTTGATGCTACCGGGTGAATGGTATGTTTGTGCTCAAGACCATTACCTGTAATACCTCCCTCGCTAGGAGGGAGTGTTGATATTATGGTAGTTTCATAAGGTATTTACCTCCACATATAAATCTAACGAGAATAGAATACTCCTGGAAGTAATAAGAAACCCTAATGAGTTGGATAATAAACCTAGAAGACATGTCGGCTCAAGAAGATAACTTGTATTAGGTTATTAGCTTCCAAGAGAAGAAGTCAACCAGAAGAAATAATATATACTGAATAGACAGATACCCAGAATGAGAAGTCAGCCCAGACAGTTAGCCATAATTACTATAAATACAGGAGGTCAGTCTTCATTCTGGCAGGGCAGTCTCAGAATTGCAGAGCAGCACTTGTGCGCACTATAGCGCCCATTTTTGTGCACAGGTTTGGAGGAGAGCTGCCATTGTAGTTGTTATAGCTAGAAGATCACGTTTGACTTGGACTATCTCTTGGTTAGGGTTTGGACTATCTGATCATCTCTTTTTGGTGTGTTTTCCTTGGGGAAAGGAGTGTTACCCTTTGCTTGGCTATCTAGCCGAGGGTTTTCTTCTGGATTGATTCTCTGTCAAGGTTAAGGTGCTCGGAGGGTGGATTAGGCCTATGGTTGGGTGAAAATAGTGATATTTTTTATGGTAAAATGAGCACATTCATTCATATTCTAACATATACATTCTCTCTTGATTTTCAGAAAAGAATTTTTCTCAGAAATTTACACTTGAAGATGATTATCAATACCCTATCAAGGGAGTAGGAGAATCTAACTACAAGATGAATTTAGGGACTCCAATGATGATGAAGTATGTACTCTATGTACCAGGTTTGACAAAGAACCTACTCTCCATATCAGATTTAGAAAAGAAAGGCTTCAAAGTTTCCTTTATAGATGGAGAAGTTCTTATGTGGGCTAAAGAAAAACCATGAAAGAAGCAATCGTTAATGGAAAAGAAGAAGGTGGCTTGTATAAGCTAAAGGGTCACTCATAAGCAACCATGACCCACGCCATTGAGAATCCATGTGAACGTTGGCATAGAATATTAGCGCACATCAACGACAAGGAATTAACCTATGTATGCAAGGCAGTCATAGCTCTACCAAAAATCAAGGTTGGCCATCAAGGTGTGTGCAATGGATGTGCACAAGGGAAGAACATCAAGAACCATTTCCCAAAGAGAGACAATAAAGAAAAAGGTGTCTTAGAACTCATTCACTCAGATGTGTGTGGCCCAATGCCATCATCCTCCATCACTGGGTATGTATACTATGTATCTTTTATTGATGATTATTCTCGTAAAACCGGGGTTTACTTTTTGATATCAAAAGATGAAGTGTTCAGTAAATTCAATGAATTGAAATCCTTGATAGAGAATATTTCTGAAAGAAAGATCAAGATACTCAGGTCAGATAATGGAGGAGAATACACCTCGAAAGAGTTTGTAAAAGATTGCAAAGATGTCAATATTAAGAGGGAGTTCACCACTCCTTACAATCCTAAAAAAATGGTGTAGCTGAAAGAAACAACAGAACTATAATGGAAGCAATGAAGACCATGATCCATGATCAAGATCTTCCAATGTGATTATGGGCAAAAGCAACAAAAAAAAACTATATGTGTACAAAACTGATTGTCCCATAGTGCACTTGGGTTCAATACCTCGGAAGAGATATTCTCCTAAAAGAAGCCAGAAGTAAGCCATCTCAAAATATTTGGCTGCCCAGTATTTTTACATATTCCAAAAGAGAAGAGAAACAAGCTGGACCTTTCAGGAAAGAAGGGAATATTTTTTGGATACTGTGAGGTCTCCAAGCCCTTTAGAGTTTATATACCAGGTCGCCATCATATTGAGATCAGTAGGGATGTGACCTTTGATGAATATGCAATACTCAAGAAATCAAGAAGATGCAGGCTTGAAGAAGAATATGAAGATGAACCTGTAGCTCCTAGAGTTGCAGAACTAGTGAGGGAATTCATAGCTTCCCCTAATGAGGAAATTCTAGAAGATCATGACATAGTAGAATTTGAATAACCTCCCCAGATGATGATCTCCCATAAGAGAAAGCCATCTTGGGAAAGGGAACTTATTCAATATGGAGAGAAGTAAGGTTTCCCCGAAGGAACCATGAGACAAGTGAAGAGACCTAAGCCATTCTCTAGTTATATGGCTTTGATGTGTGATCTCTTAGAGAATGAGCATACCACCTTTGAAGAAGCCATTCAAAAGAAAGAATGGGCAGATGTCATGACAGAAGAATACCAATCCATTATAAAGAATGATGTATGGGAAATAGTTCCCAGACCAAAGAGAAAGGATGTGGTATATTCCAAATGGATTTTAAAAATAAAACATGTTGTTGATGGAAGTATTGAGAAGTATAAAGCAAGGTTTGATGCTCGTGGATTTTCTCAAAAGGAAGGAATTGAATATGAAGAGACGTTTTCTCCTGTAGCAAGATACACTTCAATCAGAACCATCATAGCCCTTGTAGCTAATATGAAGTGGAAGATACACCAGATGGACGTGAAAACAACTTTATGAAATGGTGTCATTGAAGAAGAAGTGTATATAGAAAAACCTGAATGTTATAACCCTAATTTGCACCATACATGCTTACCTGGCAACGGGCCATCTCATATTCCTTATTTTCCAAAACACTACTGAACAACTCTTTAGAAAACCTCTTTTATAAGGGAACACACGCCCTACTCCATTATTGCACGTGTGTACATGCTATCTGACCTAAAACAACCCGCGTGTACCTACAAAATCATGAAAAAAGGAAAGTTGCCGACGAAACACACAACTTTGGGTGAGTTAACGGAAACTTCCGGCCATGCATGGTCGAGGGTTCGTCCAAATACCTAGCTTCTTCTAGCCTATAAAAGAAGGGTTATGGTTCCCATTTGGAAGAGGAGAATAAGAGTAAAGAAACTCTATCCAATTGCACAATCCCATTGTCCCAACCCTTTAGCTATCCTTGTGCAATGAGAGATAGAAAGCAAAGAAGTTGGAGGACATTTGAACAGGAGCCCAGGATCAGGTTCGCGAAGAAGTGGTCGGTCTCGACATTGTAAGTTGATTCATTAAAGTTAATAATAAAGAAATTCTTTTCCCGTCCCACTATATGAGTTCTTCATAGTTTAGTGAGTATATGTTTGAGTCTCTAACCCATTAATCTGTAGAACAAATGCATGTAGATTTTGTTGCTTATTTTGTACGTAGTTCAGTCTTGGGAGGATAGCTACTAGCAAGTGATCAAGCATGAAGAAAGATTGATATCGAACGTCTGGAACAAGGTATGTTCGTTTAACCATGTATTTTCTTAAAAGAAATGGGGATTAGGTCTGGGACAATGGTAGAAAGTAGGATTCTTTCGGTCTTGTCTGCATGAGCAGTTTCTCTGGAGTGGCATACCCTGGCCTTAGGTTGGTCGGGGGGATTGTTACAGTATGGTATCAGAGCCTTAGTTCAACATTGACCTTGGATGGTCTAGAAGGGTGCAATTGAAGTGAATATTCACAGAAAAGTAACTTTGAAGTGACCAAAATTAGAGTCATAGTGTGTCCTTGGAAAAGGTTGGCGTACTGTCGTGCGTGGTAAATTTGGCACCGCACGGGAAACCGTGGCGTGCCAGTGTGCGCGGTAAATTATGGCACCGCGTGGAAGAGTATTATGTGTAGATGCACGCACTGAAATTAGCCTTGCGTGGTAAGCACAGACGTAGTAAGGTGCACATGGGGTGCGCAAGTATTGCTTAATGTAGAGGATTTTTGTTGGTACGTGCATAAGTATGAGTATAAGTTATTTTGTGACGGTGTATTTAGTAGTGTGCGTAGATATTTCATAGCAAAGGAATATGTTAAACTTGACATGGTGCATGCATAGGACGAAAATGCGTGTGGAATATCAGTGTGTAGTATTGAAACTGTGCACAGTGGATATTGGCGCACAACACCAAAGTAGTGTGCGTAAGTAGTCGGTACGACAAAGAAGAAATGCACAGTAGATTTAGGTGTGCGGAGAAGCATTTACCTTGTAATATTGCTATGCACGATAATTTATATGAAAAAGTCAAGTTAATGCTTGCGAAGTCGCTTGGAAGGCGAGGAGTCTGAGTTTAAATTGCATAATAATAAAAGAAAAATAAACACATAACCACATTGAAGCATTAATTAAAAAAAGAATTCCGAATTTTAATTTCTTCCGATTTAGACAGATGAAAACAAAATATAAGATTACAAGAAAAAATTATTATAAAATAAAACAAGAGTCATAACATCACCAGATAGAAATTGTAATAAAACAATCTAAAATCTGTTTATGTATTTATATAATCATATTAATCACAAAATTACAAAAGGGTGATGACAATAGGTATCCTGTTATAAAAAGGGTCATTGAAGAATAGGCCTATCATCTCTTGTACTCTTTACCTCCACTACCGGTTGTTCAAAATTCGTTGAGACATGCTTATCTTAATTGAAGACTTACTTCATCTTAGCAATCTCTACCTTTAAAGAAGAGTCTAATCAGACCAGTTGATTTTATCCAACACTTTCGGTCGCTTCAACCGTAGATTCCTCCTTTTTATGTTGCTTACTCCTTTTCTTCTTAGCGGTTGACCTGTTAATGACTAAATCCTTTATAGTGGGATTCATCCTGACTTCCAATCATGATTTTGTAACTAGCTCTATGTGGAACTTAGTTGCTAGAACGTGCGCAAGGACCCTTTCCTCCTTATTCGCAGGAAAGCCTAGCATGTTGCTCGAATAACCAGTCTCACTTGACTTAGCTTTGTCCATGTATCTCAGGTTGGGGATATCGAAATGTGTCTTTACAGAGAGAAGGAAGTAGATCATCTTAAAGATTACTACGGTTATGGATACGTAGATATCTTCATACTTGGGGAGTGTTAATTATAAAACTCTATTTATGAAGCGCGAACAAATTACGTACAAAGAGCATTGGGTTTCCATGCTCGACCAATCCATTTCAAATGATTATATTTTAAGTTCGTTACATGGCGACGTTCATCTGACATCACATGGTTTTGAAGTACTGAATGAACGAAGTAGGGTGATCTGACTAGCTGTCGCCTGCTCCACGAGTGGTGGATTTGACATGTTGAGACACGTAATACCGCATCTTGGAGAAAGTGGTTTCGAAAAAACCACCTTCTTGTGCAAGTGTATCTCGGAAGGAACTGCGCGTCAGCGTTCTAGAGACTTGGGTCTTATCTAGACTTATCGTGGTGATAACACCAAGAAACCGAGAATGATAATGCTAATGTGTATGTTGAATCGAAATGGTGCATATTCTCATGAATTGTTGATTTTTTAGTCTGATTAGTTTTGATGGCTACACATTTTGCAGAATTAACAATAACTCGGTCAGTTCAGACCAGTGCAGAGTCTGTAGGAATGGAAGAGGAACAAGGGAATTACAGTCATCTAGAGAAGAGAAGAGGGATGGATGTTCATTTGGGCATGGAAGGAACGAACTCCAATGGACTTGGAGAAGAAACGAATGAAGATATGAATATGGTTGAGACCATAAATAATTTGCAGAAGGATTTCCAAAGTGATAAAGCTAATAATGAAAGGCTTATGAAAGCTAAAGAGTATCAGGATGAATTCAACATGAAGCTATTGGAAGGTTTGAACAGAATAGAGAAGAAATTGGTTAAGGATAATGACTCAAGTAGATCTAAGAGTCACAAATCTTCAAAGGAGAAGGAATAACTAAAAAGTGTTGGTAGACATAACCATCATCCCCATAGGCATTCCCATAAGAGAGCAGGAAACAAATCAAGTCTATCCCCTGTCAGAAGGTATAACAGATCTGGGGTGGATGAGCTGCGAGGAGAAATGAACAAAATCAAACCTCGTACATTTGATGGTGAGCAAAAGAAGGATGAAGATGTCGAAACATGGTTGCTAGGCATGACGAAGTATTTTCAATTGCATAATTATTCTTCTCATGATGAAGGTAGAATCACTATCTATCAACTGAAAGGAAAGGCCTCCATGTGGTGGGATCAACTTGTGCAGGTACAACACATTGTAGAGAAAAGTGTTACTTGGAGAGAATTCAAGAAGTATTTTGAGAAGAAGTACTTGACCAGGAGATACTATGAGAAGAAAATGAAAGAGTTCTTTGAACTCAAGCTTGGAATTACAACCATAGATGAATATCAGAGAATCTTTCTGGAACTGTTGAATTATGTCTCTTTCATTAAGGATGAGACAATCAAGATTCAACGGTACTTAAGTGGATTTCCATCGTTCATCAGTGACAAAATACAATATGATGATCCCAAGACATTAGAAGAGACCATAAGAAGAGCTAAATACTTATATGACCAGTTGAAAGCAAGACCAGCTTTCCAAAAGGCTTGGGAAGACAATAAGAAAATCAAGATGGATCAGAGGAAGAAGGGAGATAAGCCACCATTCTTCAAAAATAATCCACAATGGCAGAAAATGCAAAAGGAAACCAGAGCGATTGACATAGGGAGTCAAGGGCCAAGACAACCACCCATCCAATGTTGGGATTGTAAAGGAGACCATAAGTTCAAAGATTTTCCTCACAGAGGCAAAAAAGGTAGGTCTTTTCACAATGTACAATGAGCTGAGACAGTAGAGGACATGGGAAAAAATGTGCCAAGGATTTATGCAGCCCTGGACAATAAGCAAGCAGAGTATCAGTCCCACATGATTGAAGTGGAAGGTATGATCAATAACCAAACCCTTTCTATTTTAATTGATTCATGAGCTAGCCATATTTATATAGACCCTAAGTTGGTGGAAAGTTTGCAATTGCCAAGAAGAAAACATGGGAAATCCTGGTTTGTGCAACTGGCTATAGGAGTCGGAAGAAAAGTTAATGAGATGGTTAAGTTCTCTCTCATAGACATGAATGGACTAAATACCAGGGCAGATTTGAACATATTACCCTTAGGTTCCTATGATTGTTTAATTGGGATGGATTGGTTGGACCCACATCATGCTCTATTGGATTGTCATAACAAAGCATTCACTTGATTTGATGAAGAAGGGAACCAAAGGAAAGTGCAGGGAATTCCCAAGGCAGTAACCGTTAGAGAAATTTTAGCATTGCAGCTGAAGAAATGTTATAGAAGAGGATGTCAAATATTTGTAGCTCATATGGAGGAGACACCTAAAGACAAGGTGCCAAATTTGGAGAATTATGCAGTCTTGAAAGAGTTTAAATATGTATTCAAGGAAGTACCAGGACTACCCCCAAGGAGAGACCTCGATTTTTCTATAAATCTGACACTAGGAGCAGCTCCTGTGTCAAAGACGCCTTACAGAATGAGTACACCAGAATTGAAGGAGTTGCAAATGTAGCCTGAAGAACTTCTGAAGAAGGGGTATATATGCCTAAGTGTATCACCTTGGGGTGCCCCATTCTTGTTTGTGAAAAATAAAGATGGAACGTTAAGATTGTGCATTGACTTCACACAATTGAATAAAGTGACTGTTAAGAACAAATATCCTCTACCAAGGATTGATGCCCTCTTTGATCAATTGAAGGATGCAAGGATATTTTCAAAGATAGATCTCAGATCATGATACCATCAGGTAAGAATTAAATAAGAATATATTATCAAGACCGCCTTCAGGACAAGGTATGGTCATTATGAGTTCAGAGTGGTACCATTTGGATTGTCAAATGCACCAGTTGTTTTCATGTGCTTAATGAATGGTGTTTTTCGAGAGTATTTGGACAATTATTGCATTGTCTTTTTGGATGAAATTATTATATATTCCAAGTCAAAGGAAGAGCATGAACATCATTTGAGGATGGTGTTGCGAGTATTAAGGGAACATCAGTTGTATGCAAAATTGAGCAAGTGCTCATTTTATCATAAACAAATTCATTATTTGGGGCATATCATCTCCAAAGATGGGATAGCAGTGGACATTGAGAAGGTAGAAGCCATTAGAGAATGGTCAACACCAAAGAATGTGATAGAGGTCAGATCTTTCATGGGCCTTGCAGGTTACTATAGGAGATTCATTGGAGGATTCTTAAAATAGCACACCCAATCACTTCCTTGCAAAGAAAGGGTATGAAGTTTCAGTGGATGTCAGGCTGTGAAAGGAGTTTCCAACATTTGAAACAATTATTGACAAGTGCACCAATACTAAGGATTGCAGACCCAAATGAAGATTTCATTGTATGCACAGATGCATGTAATGAAGGACTGGGTGGAGTCCTCAGTCAAAATGGATTTGTGATATATTATGAATCAAGGAAGTTGAAAGAGCATGAAAGAAACTATGCCACTCATGATTTGGAGTTGGCAGCCATAGTACATGCCCTGAGGAAATGGAGACACTACCTCATGGGAAATAGGTTTGAGCTAAGAACAGACCACAATGGTTTGAAATATTTATTTGATTAGCCAAATCTAAATGCTAGACAAAGCAGATGGTTAGAATTTCTAAGCGAATATAACTTTGTTGTAGAGCATATCAAAGGGAAATAAAATAAAGTGCCTGAAGCGCTCAACATGAGGGTGCATGAACTACATGCTATAGCCATCAGCATGTATCAGACTGATGTTAAAAGAAAAGTTCTGGAGGCTGCAAATACATATATGCAGTACAAACTATTGGTAGTGATGCTACAACAGAGTAAGATACTTCGGAAGATGGATATTTATAAGTTGGGAGTAGATGGAATACTACTGCACAAGAACAAAATTTTTGTACCAAATGTCCAACACTTGAAATGTATAATTTTGCATGAGATGCATAATGCTCCTTATGCAGGGCACCCTGAATATCATAAAACTGTAGCAGCGGTCAAGAGCCAATACTTTTGGCCAGGTATGAAGAGAGAAAATGTAGAATACATCACTAGGTGTATGGAATGATAGAAAGTTAAAACAGAGCATAGTCACCCAGTAGGATTGTTGCAACCTTTGCCCATTCTTGAATGGAAGTGGGAAGTGGTGACAATGGATTTTATTATGTGATTACCCAGAACAAGCAAGCTACATGATTCGATTATGGTAGTGGTGGACAAGCTTAAAAAAGCTTCCCATTTTATTCCACTAAAAACTACTCACAAAGTAGCAGATGTTGCTAATATTTTCATGAAGGAAGTGGCATGATTGCACGAAATTCCTAAAACGATTGTGTCTGATAGCGACCCAAAATTCACCTCGAATTTCTGGAAAGGATTGTTCAAAGGATTCAGAACGAATCTGAACTTTAGTACATCTTACCATCCTAAGACTAATGGACATACAGAGAGGGTGAATAGACTGATAGAAGATATGTTGAGAATGTATGTGATGGATAAACCATCAGAATGGGAAGACTACCTACATTTAGTAGAATTCGCTTATAACAATGGGTATCAGGCATCATTGAAAATGAGCCCATTTGAAGAACTTTAAAACAGAAGGTGAAATACTCCAGTAAGCTGGGATAATCCACCTGATAGAACAATAGTCGGGCAAAAATCGCTCAAGGAGATGGAGGACCAAATGTTAAAAATTAAGCAGAATTTGAAATCTCCTCAAGACAGACAGAAAAGTTGTGCTGATAAAAATAGAATCCATAGAGAATTCAAAGTGGGTGATCATTGTTTCCTGAAAGTGAAAGCTAACAGGAGATCCTTGAAGCTGGAAAGATGCGCCAAGTTAGCAGCCATATTTTGTGGACCATTTGAAATCCTAGAGAGGATTGGTCCAATTGCTTATATGATTGCATTTCCTGCATCTATGTCTGTTCATAGTGTCTTCCTTGTATCATTGCTAAAGAAATATATACCTGATGCTAATCATGTTATTGATTGGAATCCTATTCAAGTGGAGCAAGAAGGCACTTTCCAAGTGCATCTGGTTTGCATCCTGGATCGAAAAATCAAACAACTCCGGAATCGAACCATAGGTCTTGTAAAGGTCCAATGGACCTGGTACGGGCCTGAAGATGCTACTTGGGAGGATGAAGATGCAATGTGGGAAGAATACCTGCATCTTTTTGAATAATTTTAAGAATTTTGTTGTATATGGGTACATGATGCATTGAGGACAGTGCATAAATAAGGGGAGGGGATTGTAATATCCCTCGGCCGAACCCAAATGTAAATATAATCCAAGTATATTTAAGCTAGTGAGTTGTTTAGACATCATTTTTGTAATACACCTTTCATGGCATGGTGCGCGCATATACTGCGCAGTAAAGGGATGTAATGTGCACATTTCAAAATACTGCGCAGAGTAACTTAGGTGCGCTCAACCTTAAAGACAGAGGATACAACACACAGTAACTAAGTGCCCACAATATTAAGGTCAACGAACCTTTGTGTATATAATATGCATTATAGGTTGCTGAGCCAGTATTATAAGCTGGAATGCTTATGTCTTGGAATTATGCCAACGCGCCTAGATGTTAAAGGCTAGAGTGCCTACTTTGTACATGACTCATGATTAATATAAAATACATTACTTCGCGCAAACCGACCACGATAAAAGTGATGGGGGACTAAACTTCACCAGTTAGGGAAAGGGAGGGACAAAAGTGAACTGAATATTATATTAATATTTCCTAAAACATAAAGTATGGATATTTAGTTTGTCCTAAGTTCTAAAGTTGGGGAAAAGTGGAAAAAAGTAACTTCCAATATGACAAGTGTCAAGTTGGGGACATGCATTCATATTGTGGGGAAACTTAGCTCAGGGGGGGATTTTTCTCACAGATACCTTATGAATGGGGGAAGGGAGACCATCAGGCTGACCATCACTTTTGACAAACAGTTCATAGTGATTCCAAACCACACTCAGTTATCCAGTCAATGACTCCATGACCATTTCACTCATACATTCTGTTATCCTTGAGACAACCATTTCACCTTTCCGAAGCTTGTTTCCCCATCCTTTTTGGTTGGTGTACCTGGTTAGCTTGGAGAAGGATTGAAGAAGTGGGTTGTCAAGCCATTGAGTAGTTATTTGAGTGAGAAAATTGTTTGGGATTGATCTGCATAGGTGCTAAACTGCAGCTACAACTTTCTGAGACTTCCGGTCCGACCTATGGTTGAAGCCTTAGAAGGGAAGTGGGGTAGCTGAGGGACTGTTGAGAAGAGAAGGGGCACACTTCCTTGGGTGGGACAGACATGTGGGGAATGAGAGGCTGTAGGTTGTTAGTTGATTGAGCACCTGAGATGGAGTCTTTCCTGTTGTCCATGAGGCTTAGCCTAGATAGGAATCCCTTTACCCTGGGTGGAGTTTAGTCCCAGCTCGGGGGTGATTCACTGTTGAGAGTGATGAACAATGTAGTCTATGGATGGGAGGTTCGTGGAAGGTCTATAAGCAATTGGTGATAGTATTTCTAAGATAAGTTCCAATTTTATGATATATGGATATGTTGTTTTGTTATTTTCATGCCTATGTTATGATTTTATCATATATGTGACTATGATTGCTTGTGTGCTTATGGGTAATTTCCTATAAATAATGCATATCGGTAATTACTGTTATTTTAATATAAAAGTCATATGTTACATAAAGTAACTGTTTGTTTATGTTTAGATGTAAAGATTCCATGAGTGTGATGTACGCATATGTTTTAGTTGCATGTAGTCCAAAGAGTAAATTTAGGTGGCATTGCTTAGTTGACTACTGGGTATGCTACTGTATGTTCCACAGTATGGGAACGAAAGTGTTCCCTAGAGTAGCATGGCCCGACTTGATGGCTGGGAATGTTATTGACTGGCGTCAGAGTATGAGTGGTTGCTCTGGAGTGTCGTACCCTGGCCTGAGGTTGGTTGGGGGTATTGTTACACTTCAGTTATGGTAGAGTCCAGAGAGTATCTTCCTTAACCAAGGTAAGTATGTAGTTGAAATCCTAAAGAGGTTTGATATGTTGGAGTGAAACTCCATGAATACACCCATGGAAATAAAGTTGAAGCTCCTGGTCGACACTTCGTCAGAATTGATTGATGCTACATTGTATAGACAAATCATTGGATCACTAATGTATCTGATGAACACTAGACCAGCTATTTGTTTTGCTGTGAACACTTTGATTCAGTTTCTGGTAGAACCTATACATGTTCACCTAGTTGCTGAAAAACTTGTGATCATGTGCCAACATAATTGTTGTGATGATGTGTCAGCTTAATTGTTGTGATGATGTGCCAACTTAATTGTTGTGATGATGTGCTAGCTTAATTGTTGTGATGATGTGCCATCTTAATTGTTGTGATGATGTGTTAGCTTAATTGTTGTGATGATGTGCCAGCTTAATTATTGTGATGATGTGCCATCTTAATTGTTGTGATGATGTGCCAACTTAATTGATGTGGTGATGTGCCAACTTAATTGCTATGATGATGTGTCATCTTAATTGTTGCGTTGATGTGCTAGCTTAATTGTTGTGATGATGTTCCAGCCTCCTGCTATGATGATGTTCCAGCCTCATGCTGTGATGATGTGACCAGCCTCATGCTATGATGATGGTGTATTAGTTTTTATATTAATCCATGTTGATGCAGATGATGATATCATTCCAACTCTCTATTGAGAATGATGATATTGATGATGAGAAAAAATTCCGATGATTTATAGATACACCAGTCAATGTTCCAATATGTTGTTGATGATGATGCCCTCTCTCTCGCCTGATGTTGTTGTAGAATACCCTTCTTGTTAAGGGGGAGTGTTGAAATAATGTAACTGTAAAGAGTATTTTATTTATTATTGATGTATTATTCATTATATCAATCCCCTTTTGTGGATTGATCATGTCGATTATTGTAAATGACCAAATCCTCTTTTGTGGATTGGTCAAACCCTAATTGTAATAGGCAGAATGCAAATTCCCCCCCCATAATATATTAAAGTGATTATAACCACCTAGAATAAGAAGTCGACCCTGCTAGTGAAAACACACCTCATTTCACACCTGCCAGAATGTATAAATAAGAGAGGCTAGCACCTCATTTGTTCACTCACTCACTTGTTCATCAGAGCACAAGCTTTGGAGCTGTAGTTGGAGAAGAAGGAAGAGAGAGAGAGAGAGAGAGGTGCATTCTTGGGAGAGGAATTTCTGTATTGTTTGAGTTATCTCTGGGCATTGTATTGGATATCTATATTAAAGAATTTTTTGTTGGGTTTTCTCCCCCATGAGGGTTTCCCAAGATAAATGATGTGACTCTTGTGATTGTGTATTTCTCAGTGATCCTATCTATGCTATGGTTATCTAGTGAATGGAAAAGAAACTTAATAATAGCTTAAACCTTAACACAAAGGAAGTGCACCATGTTTCAAAAGGCACATGAATTTTTGAGGAAGAGTTGGAATAGTTTCCATCTTTGAATTTAGAGTTTGTATTACAAAGGACACATAATTTTTTGAGGAAAAAAGAGTTGGAATAGTTTCCATGTTTGAATTTAGATTTTATTGTATGCATCCTATTTCTCTTTTAGTTATTTTAAAAGCTATTATTTTGGTAGAAGATTATCATTTAGACATATTTTTATGAGTAGTTTATAATCCTATTTGGGATATAGTTTGAAAAAGGTATTTATGGAACTATTTTTGTATGGATAGTGAAATTGTCTTTAAAAACTTTCGTGCTCCTTTTACCTTAATGGGAAATATTTATTCTTCCTTAGGTAATGCAAGTGCAATAAAATGTAAAAAAAAATATAATTCCATTTGGATATGAATAGAAATGGCTATTTTTCCTTTGGAAAAATAAAGTGTTGAAATCCCACTTTCTTCTATATAGGCTATCGATATGCAAAGCCCAAAAGCTCCTTCATAATTCTTGTATGACAATTTATACACAAGTTGTGAAACCAAACTATCATGTAACTAAATTATACCATTGCAACTTCCTTCTCTTCATGTCTATCAAAAATGTGTTTCCACATCATCAGAGCCGATGTAAATTTCATCCTATTACCTTCCTCCTCCCATTAGCATCTTCATGTTATTCTTCATAGTCAATAGCTTATTAATCATGGTCACAACTTCCTTCTCTTAAAGACTATCAATGTTGTGTTTCCACATCATCAGAGTCGATCTAAATTTCATCTTTTTACCTTCCTCCTCCCATTAGCACCTTCTTTTCTATTCTTCCTAGTCAATAACTTATTAATCATGGTCTTGTTGATGTCTACCTCACTGACATAACTATTTCCTCACTAATGACTATAATAATTATAAGCACCTTGTTAGTAATCACATATGTGGCCACTTGATTTGTTGATAAACTCTGTGTTGACCATCCTCTTGTGGATAATTAGGTTATCAATAATTGTCTTGTAAATACAACTTACTTAGTCAATACTTTGTGGATTCTTCCCTTGTCTACAACACCTATGTCAAGGATCATCCTTTGTCACATCACTTATAAATAAATCCTCTATCAATATACACTTTGTTTATGATTATCTTGACAATGATATCATCATTAATAAAAAAAAAAAATTGTAAATCACACTCTTATGAAATTAACAATAAAATCCTTAAATATACCAACTTTTCACATTGTTTATGATTATCTTGACAATGATATCATCATTAATAATAAAACAAAAATTGTAAATCACACTCTTATAAAATTAACAATAAAATCTTTAAATATACCAACTTTTCACAAACTTTTGTACCAATAAAATAATTAATAAAATTCTCAAATATACTAACCTTTTCACAAATTTTTATACCAATAAAAAAAATTGATCTTCTCAATATTTGGAATCTAAAATTAAAATAAATATACACTAATAATATCCTCCTCTAATATAAACACACACTTTGAAAGGTTAAAGTGGATTCATTTTCAAAGGGTAGAAACAGGGTATAAAAAAATACAACATTTGTTTTTGTCTTGTATTCCGACACATTGGGATTCTCAAATACATGAATAGGTGGAACTTGGACTTCCACCGATTTAACACCAATCGCGACCCAAAACGACAAAATGGAACTATACCGTTACATAAGCAAACGTTGTATTTGATTTGATTTAAAATGATAAATCCAACAAAAAAGGACAAACTTGAGAAAAGTATCATAATTTACTTTACAGGGATACTAACTTATTTTTATTTTTAAGGGAGTAATTGTAATAGCATACATAATTATTATGATAAAGAGAAAGGTGATAACAATTCCCTGTGAAAAGTTCATAAAGAGATTCCAACTCTTGCAAAAGGAGATCATTTTAATTTACTATGTAAAATAAATCTACTAATATTTTAAATTTTATTATTTAATTTGATATTTAAAAAAAATGTAAGGAGAGTTATTATATTATTTTATAGTCTAATTTGGATATTAAAAAGAATCATTAAGTTGGATCAAGTAGCCTTATTTTCCTTTGGATTAAGAAACCCCAAACTGTCCCATCTTTTGAGTAACGGATTTTGGTTTTCAGGGTTAGGGATCTTGAATGATTCACCTTGAAACATATACAATGCATAATAGATATTCATTGGGTAGGTTGTTGATTTAAGAATATATAACATCTTAATACATATTTGTTGGTTTGGTTGTGAATTTATTTATAAAAAATTATTACAATTAATTTAAATTTTATTAAGAATTTTCAATTCAACACATTATTATTAACTAAAAAATCAATTTTAAGAACACTTATATAGTACCCATAAAAAGAAAATGAATAAACTTATAATAACGCATATTCAATCATTAATAAAATATTCAATAATTAACAATATAGATCTAAAGTATAGCAAGTTGGAATATGCATTAATATTAACTAGAAAACCTGCCATCTAATTAAGTAAAATCCCAACAATATAACTTATCTATTTACAAAAACTTACATTAGTGTGTATTGGGAATCAATAGAAGGGTTGGAGAAATATCTAGAAGTAGAAAACTAAAATTAGAGTTACAAATAAACAACAATGGACTAGCTTCCTCTATTCAACAACAACAAGCATATAATGGGAAACAAATCTTGGGGGATGAATCTTCTCCTCACCACCCCTCAATTAGAGATTCAGATCCCTAGATCCCTCAATTAGAGATTCAGATCCCTTGAGTCCTCAATTAGAAAATCTATACTAGCTAGAACCCAATCCTCCCCTTAAGACTTAAGGTCTCAATATACATACAACAAAAACGTCCTCATATGCAAGGTGAAATCCAACTCAAGAAAATGGAACCCCCTTCAATGCTCCTCCATCCTCGATATATACCCAAAGTTAGGCATAAATTTAAAATAATAATATTTATTTTAATTGCACTCACACAACCACATGTCATTCTCATGCAACTAGCCTATTTTAATATTCTCTCTCTCTCTCTCTCTCTCTCTCTCTCTCTCTCTCTCTCTCTCTATATATATATATATATATATATATATATATGTTTTTAATGAAGAAATTGTTTTATATGCATAACCATAAAAAAAATGCACCTAAATATACTATTATTATTGTGTAGGTGAAGAATTCATGGTCTAATTGTAACAATCATAAAATGTCCACATCACATCTTTAGGGGAGTGCAAGTACAAATACAACCATCTCTTTGGATTTCAACATCAAGCAACATGACCTCCTCAACCATCGTTGGTCTCTATGACCCCTAGACAGTGACTTCCCATTGTGCTTAACATGGGAAGTGGTCTAGGGCAGTTTCTCTTCTTGAGGATTACTCAAGAAGACTGGCTCGCTTCGTTGGACATCGATTTCTCATTGTGGTTAACATGAGGAATGGTATGTTTTGGAGATTGGTGCAAGACAGTCATTTCCTCTTATGGTTAACATGGGAAATGGTACGAACAATCATTCCTTAGGGCATATTCATTCTCTCCAGGTTGCACTTTGTTTAGTGTCGGAGGAATGGCCCAGGGTGGGGAATGGTCTAGGTTCAGCAATTAGGGATAGACATTCCTTAGGGAAGACTCATTCTCTCTAGGTTACACTTTGTCTAGTGTTAGAGGAATGACCCAGGGTGGGGAATGGTCCAGGCTCAGAAATCAGGACAGTTATTCTTCCTTGCTTGAGAAGAATAGTCCAGACAACTCATCATTGATGTTTTACCTTCTGAGGGAAAATGCTCTTCCAAGATCTCACAGATGTGAGTGGAAGAATGGACCAGAAGATTCAGTTTATTTCATAACATTGTTTCTGTGTAGGTTGATATCAGATGATTGTTATGAAGATTGTATGTCTCTAGACAATAGATGTGTTCCATTGTTTATGACTATACGTCACTGATCAAGTACCTGTGTACTACTTGGTGTGGTAGTGTACCACTGGATTGTAGTTGTGTACTACTATGGATAGACACAATTGTGTTCTATTGAATGATATTGTTCCAATTGACTTGAAGACTATCAACAATGATAAAAATGATTATCATCTATATGGATGATCAATGAACAAAGATTTCCCAGACAGAAAATGGTTCAGAACATTTATTCTTCTAGATTAGAAGAATGGTTCTTGTGTCACTCTATGGAGTGAGCATCATGTCTGATTACTCAGATAGAGTATGGTTTTGAGAGATGATGTAGTTGATGACACCGATGGTGATGATGGTGCTCATAATCTAGTCATGAGATAGTCTATACAACTATGTTGATGCTACTGGGTGAATGGTATGTTTGTGCTCAAGACCATTACCTGTAATACCTCCCTAGCTAGGAGGGAGTGTTGATATTATGGTAGTTTCATGAGGTATTTACCTCCACATGTAAACCTGACAAGAATAGAATACTCTGGGAAGCAAGAAGAAACCCTAATGAGTTGGATAATAAACCTAGAAGACATGTCGACTCAAGAAGATAACTTGTATTAGGTTATTAGCCTCCAAGAGAAGTTAGCCAGAAGAAATAATATATATTGAACAGACAGATACCCAGAATGAGAAGTCAGCCCAGACAGTTAGCCAAAATTACTATAAATACAGGAGGCCAGCCTTCATTCTAGCAGGGCAGTCTCAGAATTGCAGAGCAGCACTTGTGCGCACTGTAGTGCCCAGTTTTGTGGGCAGGTTTGCAAGAGAGTTTCCATTGTAGCTGCTATAGATAGAACATCATGTTTGACTTGGACTATCTCTTGGTTAGTGTTTGGACTATCTAATCAGCTCTTTTTGGTGTGTTATCCTTGGGGAAAGGAGTGTTACCCTTTGTTTGGCTATCTAGCCTAGGGTTTTCTTCCGGAGTGATTCTCTGTCAAGGTTAAGGTTGTTAAGCCCTAATATTGGCTCATTACCACTTAATTGGGGCATATTAGATTAGTAATGTTATTTTATTTATGTCATCTTTAGGCAATTAGTTGTAATTTAGATTAGTAATGTTATTTTATTTATGTCGGCTTTAGGCCATTAAACCTCCTAGTCTCCTATATATACCAAGGAGACATTTTCATTTTGAATCATCTTGTACTTGAACATTTAAGTGGGGT
>ML780263.1:1881904-1893767 GCA_009831015.1 Picea engelmannii | reverse complement strand
TCTTGTACTTGAACATTTAAGTGGGGTAAAAGGAGGTTTCCCCCTCGAAGAGGCTTATTATCTGAAACTATCTCTTTTTCAAGGCGTTGAGTACTTTTCCTGAGGTTTTTCTATGCTATATTGATGTTTGGTTCTTAACAAAGGTGCTCAGAGGGTGGCTTAGGCCTATGGTTGGGTGAAAATAGTGATATTTTCAATGGTAAAACGAGCACATCCATTCATATTCTAACATATACATTCTCTCTTGACTTTCAGAAGAAAAAAAATTCTCAGAAATTTACACTTGGAGACGATTATCAATACCCTATCAAGGGAGTAGGAGAATCAAACTACAAGATGAATTCAGGGACTCCAATGATGATGAAGGATGTACTCTATGTACCAAGTTTGACAAAGAACCTACTCTCCATATCAGCTTTAGAAAAGAAAGGATTCAGAGTTTCCTTTATAGATGGAGAAGTTCTTATGTGGGCTAAAGGAAAAACCATGAAAGAAGCAATCGTTATTGGAAAAGAAGAAGGTGGCCTGTATAAGCTAAAGGGTCACTCAGAAGAAACCATGACCCACACCATTGAGAATCCATGTGAACTTTGGCATAGAATATTAGCCCACGTCAACTACAAGGGATTACCCTATGTATGGAAGGCAGTCATAGCTCTACCAAAAATCAAGGTTGGCCATGAAGGTGTGTGCAATGGATGTGCACATGGGAAGAACATCAAGAACCCTTTTCCAAAGATAGAAAATAAAGCAAAAGGAGTCTTAGAACTCACTCACTCAGATGTGTGTGGCCCAATGCCATCATCCTCCATCACTGGGTATGTATACTATGTATATTTTATTGATGATTATTCTCGTAAAACCCGGGTTTACTTTTTGATATCAAAAGATGAATTGTTCAGTAAATTCAATGAATTGAAATCCTTGATAGAGAATCTTTATGAAAGAAAGATCAAGATACTCAGGTCATATAATGGAGGAGAATACACCTCAAAGGAGTTTGTAAAATATTGCAAAGATGTCGAGATTAAGAGGGAGTTCACCACTCCTTACAATCCTCAACAAAATGGTGTAGCTGAAAGAAAGAACAAAACTATAATGGAAGCAGTGAAGACCATGATCCATGATCAAGATCTTCCAATGTGCTTATGGGAAAAAGAAAAAAAAAAAACAATAGTATATGTACAAAACCGATTGTCCCATAGTGCACTTGGGTTCAATACCCCGGAAGAGATGTTCTCCAAAAAGAAGCTAGAAGTAAGGCATCTCAAAATATTTGGCTGCCCAATATTTTTACTTATTCCAAAAGAGAAGAGAAATAAGTTGGACCCTTCAGGAAAGAAGGGAATATTTTTTGGATATTATTAGGTCTCCAAGCCCTTTAGAGTTTATATACCAGGTCACCATCATATTTAGATCAGTAGGGATGTGACCTTTGATGAATATGCAATACTCAAGAAATCAAGAAGATGCCATCTTGAAGAAGAATATGAAGATGAACCTGTAGCTCCTAGAGTTGTAGAACCAGTGAGGGAATTCATAGCTTCCCCTGATGAGGAAATTCTAGAAGATCATGACATAGTAGAATTTGAAGAACCTCCCCAGATGATGATCTCCCATAAGAGAAAGCCAATTTGGGAAAGGGAACTTATTCAACATGGAGAGAAGTATGGTTTCCCTGAAGGAACCACGAGACAAGTGAAGAGATCTAAGACATTCTCCAATTATATGGATTTGATGTGTGATCTCTTAGAGAAGGAGCCTACCTGATTTGAAGAAGCCATTCAAAAGAAAGAATGGGCAGATGTTGTGACAGAAGAATACCAATCCATTATAAAGAATGATGTATGGGAAATAATTCCCAGACCGAAGAGAAAGGATGTGGTATATTCCAAATGGATTTTCAAAATAAAACATGTTGACGGAAGTATTGAGAAGTATAAAGCAAGGTTTGATGCTTGTGGATTTTCTCAAAAGGCAGGAATTGACTATGAAGAGACGTTTTCTCTTGTAGCAAGATACACTTCAATCAGAACCATCATAGCCCTTGTAGCTAATATGAAGTGGAAGATACACCAGATGGACGTGAAAAAAACTTTATGAAATGGTGTCATTGAAGACGAAGTGTATATAGAACAACCTCAATGTTATAACCCTAATTTGCAACATACATGATTACCTGTCATCAGTCCATCTCAGATTCCTTCTTTGCCAAAACACTACTGAACAACTCTTTAAAAAACCTCTTTTATAAGGGAAGACATGCCCTACTCCATTACTGCATGCGTGTACACATTATCTGACCTAAAACAACCCGCGTATACCTACAAAAGCACAAAAAAAGGAAATTTGTCGATGGAACACATAGCTTTGGGTGAGTTAACAAAAACTCACGGCCATGCATGGTCGAGGGTTTGTCCAAATACCTAGCTTCTTTTAGCCTATAAAATAAGGGTTATGGGTCCCATTTGGAAGAGGAGAATAAGAGTAAAGAAACTCTACCCAATTGAACAATCCCATTGTCCCAACTCTTTAGCCACCCTTATGCAAAGAGAGATAGAAAGCAAAGAAGTTGGAGGAAATTTGAAGAGAATCCTAGGATCAGGTTCGCGAAGCAGTGGCCGGTCTTGACATTGTAAGTTGATTCATTAAATTTAATAATAAAGAAATGCTTTTCCCATCCCACTATATGAGTTCTTCATAGTTTAGTGAGTATATGTTTGAGTCTCTAACCCATTAACTTGTAGAACAAATGCATGTAGAGTTTGTTGCTTATTTTGTACGTAGTTCAGTCTTGGGAGGATAGCTAATAGCAAGCGATCAAGCATGAAGAAGGATCGACATCAAACGTCCGGAAAAAGGTATGTTCGTTTAACCATGTCTTTTCTTAAAAGAAATGGGGATTAGGTATGGGACAACAATAGAAAGTAGGATTCTTTCGGTCTTATCTACATGCATAATATAACCCTAAGTGCTAGTCCATAGGGGGATTTCCCACCACAACACTCAAGGATTTGAATTTGAAGACAGGAAGACTGATGTCTCCAAGTTGAAGAAGGCTCTGTACGTATTGAAGAAAACTCCTATAGCCTGGTATGGAAAGATAGACAATTTTTTGACGAGCTTGGGATTTACCAAGAGTAAAGATTATTCTAACCTCTACTTCAAGGTTGTGAATGATAAGCTTGTTATATTGTTGCTATATGTGGATGACTTATTCTTAACTGGAGAAGAAAATCTCATCACCAAATGTAAGAAGAAGCTTGTTGCAGAATTTGAGATGAAAGACCTTGGCCTAATGCACTATTTCTTAGGTCTTGATGTAATATCCCTCGGCTGAACCCAAATGTAAATATAATCCAAATATATTTAAACCAATGAGTTGTTTATACATCATTTTTGTAATACACCTTTCATGGCATGGTCTGTGCATATTCTGTGCAGTAAAGGTATGTAATTTGCACATTTCTAAATAATGTGTGCAGTAACTAAGGTGTGCACAACCTTAAATACAGAGGATACAGCATGCAGTAACTAAGTGTGTGCAATATTAAGGTCAGCAAACCTTTGTGTATATAATATGCATTATAGGCTAGTGAGCCAGTATTATAAGTCAGAATGCTTATGTCCTGGAATTAGGCCAGCACACCTAGATGTTAAAAGCTAGAGCGCCGAATTTGTACATGACTCATGATTAATATAAAATACATCACTGGGCGCGGACCGACCACGATAAAAGATATGGGGGACTGAAGTTCACCATTTAGGGAAAGGGAGGGCCAAAATTCAAGGGAATATTATATTAATATTTCCTAAAACATAAAGTATAGATAATTAGTTTATCCTAAGTTGTAAAGTCGCAGAAAAGTGGAAAAAAGTAACATCCGATATGATAAGTGTCAAGTTGGGGACATGCATTCATATCATGGGGAAACTTAGCTCAGGGGGGGATTTTTCTCACAGATACCTTACGAATGGGGGAATGAAGACAATCAAGATCACCATCACTTTTGAAAAAGAGTTCACAATGATTCCAAAACAAACTCAGTTATCCAGTCAATGACTCCACGACCATTTCGCTCATACATACCATTATCCTTGAGACATCCATTTCACCTTTCTGAAGCCTCTTTCCCCATCCTTTTTGGTTGGTGTACCTGGTTACTTGGAGCAGGATTGAAGAAGTGGGTTGTCAGGCCCGTGATAAGTTCTCTGAGTGAGAGAATTGTTGGGGATTGATTTCCATAGGTGCTAAACTATAGCTACAATGCTCTGAGACTTCTGGTCTGACCTGTTACTGAATCCCTAGAAAGGAAGTGGGGCAGCTAAGGGACTGTTGAGAAGAGAAGGGGAACACTTCCTTGGGTGGGATAGGCATGTGGGGAATGAGAGGTTGTAGGTTGTTAGTTGAGTGAGCACCTGAGACAGAGTCTTTCCTATTGTCCATGAGCCTTATCCTGGATAGGAATCCATTTACCCTGGGTGGAGTTCAGTCCCAGCTCGGGGGTGATTTACTCTTGAAAGTGATCAATAGTGTAGTCTATGGCTGGGAGGTTCGTGGACGGTCTGTAAGCAGTTGGTGACAATATTTCTAAGATAAGTACCAATTGTATGATATATGGATATGCTTTTTTGTTATTTACATGTCGATGTTACGATTTTATCATATATGTGACTATGATTGCTTGTGTGCTTATGGGTAATTTCCTGTAAATAATGCATATCGGTAATTACTGTTATTTTAATATAAAAGTCGAATTTTACAGAAAGTAATTGTTTGTTTATGTTTAGATGTAAACCTTCCGCGAGCGTGGTGTATGTATATGTTTTAGTTGCATGCAGTCTAAAGAGTAAATTTAGGTGGAATTGCTTAGTTGACTACTAGGTATGCTACTGTATGTTCCATAGTATGGGAACGAAAGTGTTCCCTAGAGTAGCATGGCCCGGCCTGATGGCTAGGAATGTTATCGACTGCCGTCAGAGCATGAGTGGTTTCTCTGGAGTGGCATACCTCGGCCTTAGGTTGGTCGGGGGGATCGTTACAGTATGGTATCAGAGCCTTAGTTCAACACTGAGCTTGGATGGGCCACAAGGGTGAAATTGAAGTGAATATTCACAGAAAAGTAACTTCGAAGTGACCAGCATTAGAGTCAAAGAGTGTCCTTGGACAAGGTTGGCGTACTGCCACGCATGGTAAATTTGGCACTGCGCGGGAAACCGTGGCGTGCCAGTGTGCGTGGTAAATTGTGGCACTGCGCGGAAGATTATTATGTGTAGATGCACGTGTTGAAATTAACCTTGCATGATAAGCACACACGTAGTAAGGTGCACATGGGGTGCGCAAGTATTTCTTAACGTAGAGGATTTTTGTTGGTACGCGCATAAGTATGAGTATAAGCTATTTCACGATGGTGTATTCAGTAGTGTGCGCAGATATTTGAGAGCGAAGGAATATGTTAAACTTGACATGGTGCATGCATAGGAGGAAAATGCATGTGGAATATTGGTGTGCAGTATCAAAACTGTGCATAATGGATATTGGCGCACAACACCAGAGTAGTGCGCGTAAGTAGTCAGTATGACGAAGAATAAATGCACAGTAGATTTAGGTGTGCGAAGAAATGTTTACCTTGTAATATTTCTATGCACGATAATTTAAATGAATAGGTCAAGTTAATGCATGTGAAGTCGCTTGGAAGGTGAGGAGTCTGAGTTTAAATTTCATAATAATAAAAGAAAAATAAACACATAACCGCATTGAAGCATTAATTAAAAAAAGAATTCCAAATTTTAATTTCTTTTGATTTAGACAGATGAAAATAAAATATAAGATTACAAGAAAAAATTATTATAAAAGAAAACAAGAGTCATGACATCACCAGATAGAAATTGTAATAAAACAGTCTAAAATCTGTTTATGTATTTATATAATCATATTAATCACAAAATTACAAAAGGGTGATGACAATAGTTATCATGTTGTAAAAAGGGTCATTGAAGAAGATGCCTATCATCTCTTCTACTCTTTACCTCCGCTACCAGCTGTTCAAAATTCATTGAGACATTATTATCTTAGTTGAAGACTTACTTCATCTTAGCGATCTCTGCCTTTAAAGAATATTCTAACCAGACCTGTTGATTTTCTCCAACACTTTCGGTCGCTTCAACTGTAGATTCCTCCTTTTTATGTCGCTTACTCCTTTTCTTCTTAGTGGCTGGTCTATTGATGACTAAATTCTTTATAGTGGGATTCAGCCTGACTTCCAATCATGATTCTATAAATGGCTCTGTGTGGAACTTAGTTGCTAGAAGGTGTGGAAGAACCCTTTCCTCCTTATTCGCAGGAAAGCCTAGCATGTTGCTCGAATAACCAATCTCACTTGACTTAGCTTTGTCCATGTATCTCAGGTTAGGGATACCAAAATGTGTCTTTACAAAGAGAAGGAAGTAGAGGAGCTTGAAGATTACTATGGTTATGGATACATAGATATATTCATACTTGGGGAGTGTTAATTATAAAACTCCATTTATGAAGCGCAGATAGATTACGTACAAAGAGCGTTGGGTTTCCTTGATCGGCCAATCCATTTAGAATGATTAGATTTTAATTTCATTACATTGTGACATTCATCTGACATCACATGGCTACAAAGTACCGAATGAATGAAGTAGGGTGATCTGACTAGCTGTCGCCCACTCCACGAGTTGTGGATTTGACATGTTGAGACACGTAATACTGCGTCTTGGTGAAAGTGGTTTCGAAAAAACCACCTTGCGCAAGTGTATCTCGGAAGGCACTCAACGTCACTATTCTCGAGACTTGGGTCTTATCTAGAATTTTCATTGTGATAACACCAAGAAATCGGAAGTGATAATTTTGATGTGTATGTTGAATCGAAATGGTGCATATTCTCATGAATTGTTGATTTGTTAGTTTGACTAGTTTTGATGGCTAGACATTTTGCAGAATTAACAACAACTCGATCAGGTCAGACCAATGCAGAGTCTGTAGGAATGGAAGAGGAACAGGGGAATTACAATCATCCAGAGAAGACAAGAGGGATGGATGTCCATTTGGGCATGGAAGGAACGAACTCCAATGGACATGGAGAAGAAAGGAATGAAGATATGAATATGGTTGAGACCATAAATAATTTGTAGAAGGATGTCCAAAGCCATAAAGCTGATAATGAAAGGCTTATGAAAGCTAAAGAGTAGCAGGATGACTTCAACATGAAGCTATTGGAAGGTTTGAATAGAATAGAGAAGAAATTGCTTAAGGAGAGTGACTCAAGTAGATCTAAGAGTCACAAATCTTTAGAGGAGAAGGAAGAAGTAAAAAGTGTTGGTAGACATCACCATCATCCCCATAGGAATTCCCATAAGAGAGAAGGAAACAACTCAAGTCTATCCCCTGTCATAAGGTATAAGAGATCTGGGGTGGATGAGCTGTGAGGAGAAATGAACAAAATCAAACCTCCTACATTTGATGGTGAACAAAATAAGGATGAAGATGYCGAAACATGGTTGCTAGGCATGACGAAGTATTTTCAATTGCATAATTATTCTTCTCATGATGAAGGTAGAATCACTATCTATCAACTCAAAGGAAATGCCTCCATGTGGTGGGATCAACTTGTGCAGGTACAACACATTGTAGAGAAAAGTGTTACTTGGAGAGAATTCAAGAAGTATTTTGAGAAGAAGTACTTGACCAAGAGATACTATCACAGGAAAATGAAAGAGTTCTTTGAACTCAAGATTGGAATTACGACCATAGATGAATATGAGAGAAGCTTTTTGGAACTGTTGAGGTATGTCTCTTTCATTAAGGATGATACAATCAAGATTCAACGATACTTAAAAGGATTTCCATTGTTCATCAATGACAAAATACAATATGATTATCCCAAGACATTAGAAGAGACCATAAGGAGAGCTAAATGCTTATACGACCAGTTGGAAGCAAGACCAGCTTTCCAAAAGGCTTGGGAAGACAATAAGAAATTCAAGATGGATCAGAAGAAGAAGGGAGCTAAGCCACAATTCTTCATAAATAATCCACAATGGCAGCGAACGCATAAGGAAACGAGAGTGATTGACATAGGGAGTCAAGGGCCAAGACAACCACCTATGAATGTTGGGGTTATAAAGGAGACCATAGGTTCAAAGATTGTCCTCACAGAGGCGAAAAAGGTAGGTCTATTCACTATGTACAACGAGATGAGACAATAGAGGACATGGGAAAAAATGTGCCAAGGATTTATGCAGCCCTGGACAATAAGCAAGCAGAGTATCAATCCCACATGATTGAAGTGGAAGGTATGATCAATAACCAACACCTTTTTATTTTAATTGATTCAGGAGCTAGACATATCTATATAGACCCTAAGTTGGTGGAAAGTTTGCAATTGCCAAGAAGAAAACATGGGAAATCCTGGTTGGTGCAACTGGCTATAGGAGCCAAAAGAAAAGTTAATGATATGGTTAAGTCCTGTCTCATAGACATGAATGGACTAAATACCAGGGTAGATTTGAACATCTTATGCTTAGGTTCCTATGATTGTTTAATTGGGATGGATTGGTTGGACCCACATCATGCTCTATTGGATTTTCATAACAAAGCATTCACTTTCTTGGATGAAGAAGGGAACCAAAGGAAAGTGCAGGGAATTTCCAAGGCGGTAACTGTTAGAGAAGTTTCAGCATTGCAGCTGAAGAAATTTTGTAGAAGAGGATGTCAAATATTTGCAGCCCATATGGAGGAGACACCTAAAGACAAGGTGCCAAATTTGGAGAATTATGCGGTCCTAAAAGAGTTTAAATATGTATTCAAGGAAGTACCAGGACTACCCCCAAGGAGAGACATCGATTTTTCTGTAAATCTGACACTAGGAGCAACTCCCGTGCCAAAGACTCATTACAGAATGAGTACACTAGAATTGAAGGAGTTGCAAATGTAGCTTGAAGAACTTCTGAAGAAGGGGTATATACAGCCAAGTGTATCACCTTGAGGTGCCCCATTCTTGTTTGTGAAAAATAAACATGGAACGTTAAGATTGTGCATTGACTTCAAAAATTGAACAAAGTGTCTGTTAAGAAAAAATATCCTCTACCAAGGATTGATGACCTCTTTGATCAATTGAAGGATGCAAGGATATTTTCAAAGATAGATCTCAGATCAAGATACCATCAGGTAATAATTAAAGAAGAATATATTATCAAGACCGCCTTCAGGACAAGGTATGGTCATTATGAGTTCACAGTGGTACCATTTGGATTGTCAAATGCACCAGTTGTTTTCATGCGATTAATGAATGGTGTTTTCCGAGAGTATTTGGACACTTTTTCCATTGTCTTTTTGGATGACATTCTTATATATTCCAAGTCAGAGGAAGAGCATGAACATCATTTGAGTATGGTATTGCAAGTATTAAGGGAACATTAGTTGTATGCAAAATTGAGCAAGTGCTCATTTTATCAGAAACAAATTCATTATTTGGGGCATATCATCTCCAAAGATGGTATAGCAGTGGACCCTGAGAAGGTATAAGCCATTAGATAATGGTCAATGTTGAGTGCAATCTATGTCGTATAAATTTCTCAATGATTTAATGTCAACCAGGGGCTCATAAGCTTAGAGGCACAACACAATATGTGTGAGGATTTGAAGTTGTCTATCCTAAACTACTAAAGCAAAGAACATAAAGATAAAATAACATGAATATACAAATGACAAATTTTACCTAATATATACAACACATAGGTGTAATGGTATCAGTGCATGGGGGCCCTTCCATCCTTTAGTAAGTACACCATAATCTTAACACAAGATAGAGATCAAAATGGAAGCATGTCTTGTATTCAAAAGAATATGATTACATCTTCATTCCAATATAAAATCTCCTCTCTACTAACCTCAAGAACCAACCTATCAATTCAAAACATGAGCATTTCCCAAAACTTCACACCTATTTTGAAAGGAGAAAGCTCTCCTATTTATACAAGAACATAAGAAGCTACCCAATTAATGGAGATCCACTATTATCTCCCTAGATCCATAAAAATCTCATATAGTTACAACCAAATAGCTAATGATGAGACACATATTCTCTTTGACCTTTATCCAAATCTTCTTCCATATCTTGAAGGGAATTGGAATTTGAGTATTGGAGGCCACATAAGAGTGGCTTGGAAGCTTCCAAATCACCTACACATGTCACCAAACTCATTCTAATTGTTAGGCATAAGTATAAGTATATTATTTTCTAAAGTTTAACCACAAATCCACTTAAAAATGTTAAGAATTAATAAACTTTGGAAAAACATAGTTATAACCCAATGATGAGATAAATGTAATGATGTGGAGGTGGAATGAAAATGACATGAAGGTAATATGGAAGTAATGTGAAGGTATTGGTGAATAATGGAGTGAGAATAGGGACTATTTTGAGGCCCAACATACCCCCAAACTGAAGATATTGCATGTCCTCATGCAATCTATTACTTTTTGATACTTGAGCTTTGGCTTAAACTCTGCATGATATCATTTACTTAACTTTTACAAAGTGTTTTTGATGAACTGCAACTTGGTTAGTTCTTGTGTTTCAACCATATTTTGTTTGTTGCATTCAATTTTAATGTATGATCTTTGCATATTGGTAATGTGATTTTTATTGCAGAGTATTTTTGTTGGAATGCATCATGGTTGGTTCTTGTGTGACAACCATGATTGTGTTGGCATCCAATTATCTTTTAAGTATTTTTTTTTAGAAAATCCATTTATATGCTCATGATGATGTAATAGTAAATATGTTTTGAAAGTATGTGGGCTTTGAATGTGATATGAATGTTATATGAATGTGGTAACATATGAATGTGAATGTATTTCCCCCCTCAACTGATGGTTTTGGAAATTTGACAAAATGACGAAAGGAAGTTAAGTTTATCCAAAAATTATCGTTCTAACTTTGCAAGTTATTAAATGGTTAAAAGTTAGAAAATATCATACCTTAACTTATCCTTTCAAAAATGGATGAGAGTTGTACATGTGTGGCTGCAAAATTATGTTCATAATCTTCTTTACTTGGTTGTGAAAATGGTGGATGAAATCGAAAAAGTGAATCTTTTATTGTTGCTGCATCTGCTGCTGAATGTTCAGAATCTGTTGCTGAATGCGGCCGAAAATGTATAAGGCTTGGAAGGTATACAAAATTCATAATTTACACTTTCCCCCCTAGCCTTATTTATTGACTTGTCCTCAAGTCGTTTACATAAAAAACTGAAAAGTAATTATGCATCCTCTGCTACAAAATGATTGGTCTTCAAGTCTTCAATGCTCATTGGCACAATTCTTGTCATGTGAATAAATGTTTCGGTGTCGAACATAACAAGAAATTGTTAACTTAGTGGCCATTGATGGATGCCACTAGTCAACACAAGAGCTCTTTAATGAGGATGAGAGTAAAGATGCCCCAAACACATCTTGCTAAGTATGAATGAATTTGTTGTTGTCGAATACTTGGAAGATCTGATAAACAAGGAACATTGATGTATTCCCTTTGTTTATTGGCATGATAGATTGCCCTTAAGGAATGCAAGCTTCAAGGTGTTTTGTAACAACCCTGCTTAAATAGATGTATATGATTATTAATTATAATTAATTTAATAATATAACTATCCTAAAAGATTAGCTAAACTATATTTATTTCCTAAAATAGCATTAACTAATTATTTATTATTAATTAGTTATTCATGATTGTCAATGATTAATTTAAGTATTAATTAACTCATTAATTAATAAGGTAAAGAAATAAAAAGGAGGATAATAAATTATATTATTAAATTAAGTTACGTACCCGAT
>ML780263.1:1841699-1856752 GCA_009831015.1 Picea engelmannii | reverse complement strand
TCTCTCTCTCTCTCTCTCTCTCTCTCTCTCTCTCTCTCTCTCTCTCTCTCTCTCTCTCTGTATATATAATGAAGGAATTGTTTTATATGCATAACCATAAAACAAATGCACCTAAATATACTATTATTATTGTGTAGGTGAAGAATTCCACATTTTTCCACCATAGGGAAATCCCACACTTTCACTATTACAAACATAGTTCCCAAATATCACTATGTTTTCTTAATTAACTCCTTGAATTCCTAATAAGCAACAATCAAAACAACCATGCATCAAATCAAATCAATCACATGGGTTTACTTCCACCCTCATCCAATCATGCCATATGATTCACATCTAGATCATCACCCCACAAATCATATACTCTAGCTCGCCATGGCATGGGCTCTCTACCATAACTTCCATAAGAGTCACCCATCATGGTCTAATTGTAACAATCATAAAATGTCCACATCACATATTTAGGGGAGTGCAAGTACAAATTCAACCATCTCTCTGACTTTCAACATCAAGCAATATGACCTCCTCGGCCATAGTTGGTCTCTATGACCCCTAGACAGTGACTTCCCATTATGGTTAACATGGGAACTGGTCTAGGGCAGTCTCTCTTCTTGAGGGTTACTCAAGAAGACTGGCCCGCTTTGATGGACATCGATTTCTCATTGTTTTTAACATGAGGAATGGTCTGTTTTGGAGGTTGGTTCAAGACAATCATTTCCTCTTGTGGTTAACATGGGAAATGGTCCGGACAATCATTCCTTAGGGCATATTCATTCTCTCCAAGTTTCACTTTGTTTAGTGTCGGAGGAATGGCCCAAGGTGGGGAATGGTCTAGGTTCAGCAATCAGGGATAGACATTCCTTAGGGAAGACTCATTCTCTTCAGGTTATACTTTGTCTAGAGTCAGAGGAATGACCCAGGGTGGGTAATGGTCCAGGCTAAGAAATCAAGACAATTATTCTTCCTTGCTTGAGAAGAATAGCCTAGACAACTCATCATTGATGTTTTACCTTATGAGGGAAAATGCTCTTCCAAGATCTCACAGATGTGAGTGGAAGAATGGACCAGAAGATTTAGTTTATTTCATAACATTATTTCTGTTTAGGTTGATATCAGATGATTGTTATGAAGATTGTATATCTCTAGACAGTAGATGTATACTACTGTGGTGGATCTGTTCCATTGTTTGTGACTATACATCACTGATCAAGTACCTGTGTACTACTTGGTGTGGTAGTGTACCACTGGATTGTATTTGTGTACTACTATGGATAGCCACAGTTGTTTTCTATTGAATGATATTTCTCCAATTGACTTGAAGACTATCAACAGTGATGAAAATGATTATCAGCTAGATGGATGATCAATGAACAAAGATTTCCCAGACAGAAAATGGTTTAGAATATTTATTCTTCTAGATTAGAAAAATGGTTCTTGTGTCACTCTATGGAGTGATCATCATGTCTAATTACTCAAATAGAGTATGGTTTCGAGAGATGATGCAGTTGATGACACTGATGGTGATGATGGTGCTCATGATCTAGTCATGAGATAGTCTATACAACTATGTTGATGCTACCGAGTGAATGGTATGTTTGTGCTTAATACCATTACATGTAATACCTCCCTAGCTAGGAGGGAGTGTTGATATTATGGTTGTTTCATAAGGTATTTACCTCCACATATAAACCTGACGAGAAGAGAATACTCCTGGAAGCAAGAATAAACCCTAATGAGTTGGATAATAAACCTAGAAGACATGTCGGCTCAAGAAGATAACTTGTATTAGGTTATTAGCCTCCAAGAGAAGAAGTCAGCCGGAAGAAATAATATATACTGAACAGACAGATACCCAGAATGAGAAGTCAGCCCAGACAGTTAGCCAAAATTACTATAAATACAGAAGGTCAGTCTTCATTCCGGCAGGGCAGTCTCAGAATTGCAGAGCAGCACTTGTGTGCACTGTAGTGCCCAGTTTTGTGCGTAGGTTTGGAGGAGAGCTGCCATTGTAGCTTTTATAGCTAGAAGATCACATTTGACTTAGACTATCTCTTGGTTAGGGTTTGGACTATCTAGTCAACTCTTTTTGGTGTGTTATCCTTGGGGAAAGGAGTGTTACCCTTTGCTTGGCTATCTAGCCTAGGGTTTTCTTCCAGAGTGATTCTCTGTCAAGGTTAAGGTGCTCGGAGGGTGGCTTAGGCCTATGGTTGGGTGAAAATAGTGATATTGTTTATGGTAAAATGAGCACATCCATTCATATTCTAACATATACATTCTCTCTTGATTTTCAGAAAAGAATTTTTCTCAGAAATTTACACTTGAAGACGATTATCAATACCCTATCAAGGGAGTAGGAGAATCTAACTACAAGATGAATTCAGGGACTCCAATGACGATGAAGGATGTACTCTATGTACCAAGTTTGACAAAGAACCTACTCTCCATATCAGCTTTAGAAAAGAAAGGCTTTAGAGTTTCCTTTATAGATGGAGAAGTTCTTATGTGGGCTAAAGGAAAAACCATGAAAGAAGCAATCATTATTGGAAAAGAAGAAGGTGTCTTGTATAAGATAAAGGGCCACTCAGAAGCAACCATGACCCACACCATTGAGAATCCATGTGAACTTTGGCATAGAATATTAGAACACATCAACTACAAGGAATTACCCTATGTATGCAAGGAAGTCATAGCTCTACCAAAAATCAAGGTTGGCCATGAAGGTGTGTGCAATGGATGTGCATAATGGAAGAACATCAAGAACCCTTTTCCAAAGAGAGACAATAAAGAAAAAGGAGTCTTAGAACTCATTCACTCAGATGTGTGTGGCCCAATGCCATCATCCTCCATCACTGGGTATGTATACTATGTATCTTTTATTGATGATTATTCTCATAAAACCTGGGTTTACTTTTTGATATCAAAAGATGAAGTGTTTAGTAAATTCAATGAATTGAAATCCTTGATAGAGAATCCTTATGAAAGAAAGATCAAGATACTCAGGTCAGATAATGGAGGAGAATACACCTCAAAAGAGTTTGTAAAATATTGCAAAGATGTCAAGATTAAGAGGGAGTTCACCACTCCTTACAATCCTCAATAATATGATGTAGTTGAAAGAAAGAAAATAACTATAATGGAAGCAATGAAGACCATGATCCATGATCAAGATCTTCCAATGTGCTTATGGGAAAAAGCAGCAAAAAACAACAATATATGTACAAAAATGATTGTCCCATAGTGCACTTGGGTTCAATACCCCAGAAGAGATCTTCTCTGAAAAGAAGCCAGAAGTAAGCCATCTCAAAATATTTGGCTGCCTAGTATTTTTACATATTCCAAAAGAGAAGAGAAACAAGCTGGACCTTTCAGGAAAGAAGGGAATATTTTTTGGATACTGTGAGGTCTCCAAGCCCTTTAGAGTTTATATACCAGGTCACCATCATATTGAGATTAGTAGGGATGTGACCTTTGATGAATATGCAATACTCAAGAAATCAATAAGATGCCAGCTTGAAGAAGAATATGATGATGAACTTGTAGCTCCTAGAGTTGCAAAACCAATGAGGGAATTCATAGCTTCCCCTGATGGAAAAATTCTAGAAGATCATGACATAGTAGAATTTCAAGAACCTCCCCAGATGATGATCTCCCATAAGAGAAATCCATCTTGGGAAAGGGAACTTATTCAATATGGAGAGAAGTATGGTTTCCCTGAAGGAACCACGAGACAAGTGAAGAGACCTAAACCATTCTCCAGTTATATAGCTTTGATGTGTGATCTACTGGAGAAGGAGCGTACCTACTTTGAAGAAGCCATTTAGAAGAAAGAATGGGTAGATGTCGTGACAGAAGAATACCAATCCATTATAAAGAATGATGTATGGGAAATAGTTCCCAGACCAAAGAGAAAGGATGTGGTATATTCGAAATGGATTTTCAAAATAAAACATGTTGTTGACGGAAGTATTGAGAAGTATAAAGCAAGGTTTGATGCTCGTGGATTTTCTCAAAAGGAAGGAATTGACTATGAAGAGACGTTTTCTCCTGTAGCAAGATACACTTCAATCAGAACCATCATAGCCCTTATAGCTAATATGAAGTGGAAGATACACCAGATGGACGTGAAAACAACTTTATGAAATGGTGTCATTGAAGAAGAAGTGTATATAGAACAACCTCAATGTTATAACCCTAATTTGCACCATACATGCTTACCTGGCAACAGGCCATCTCAGATTCCTTCTTTGCCAAAACACTACTGAACAACTCTTTAAAAAACCTCTTTTATAAGGGACCACGTGCCCTACTCCATTATTGCACGCGTGTACATGCTATCTGACCTAAAAAAACCCGCGTTTACCTACAAAAGCACGAAAAAAGGAAAGTTGTCGACGGAACACACAACTTTGGGTGAGTTAACGGAAACTCCCAGCCATGCATGGCTGAGGGTTCATCCAAATACCTAGCTTCTTCTAGCCTATATAAGAAGGTTTAGGGTTCCCATTTGGAAGAGGAGAATAAGAGTAAAGAAACTCTACCCAATTGCACAATCCCATTGTCCCAACCCTTTATCTATCCTTGTACAAAGAGAGATAGAAAGCAAAGAAGTTGGAGGACATTTGAAGAGGAGCCCAGGATTAGGTTCGCGAAGAAGTGGTCGGTCTCGACATTGTAAGTTCATTCATTAAAGTTAATAATAAGGAAATTCTTTTCCCGTCCCACTATATGAGTTATTCATAGTTTAGTGAGTATATGTTTGAGTCTCTAACCCATTAATCTGTAGAACAAATGCATGTAGAGTTTGTTGCTTATTTTGTACGTAGTTCAGTCTTGGGAGGATAGATGCTAGAAAGTGATCAAGCATGAAGAAAGATCGATATCGAACGTCCAGAACAAGGTATGTTCGTTTAACCATGTATTTTCTTAAAAGAAATGGGGATTAGGTCTGGGACAATGGTAGAAAGTAGGATTCTTTCGGTCTTATCTGCATGAGTGGTTGCTCTGGAGTGGCATACCCCGGCCTTAGGTTGGTCGGGGGGATCATTACAGTATGATATCAGAGCCTTAGTTCAACATTGACCTTGGATGGGCCAAAAGGGTGCAATTGAAGTGAATATTCACATAAAAGTAACTTTGAAGTGACCACAATTAGCATCATAGAGTGTCCTTGGAAAAGGTTGGCGTATTGTCGCACGTGGTAAATTTGACACCGCACGGGAAACCGTGGCATGCCAGTGTGCACGGTAAATTGTGGCAACACGTGGAAGATTCTTATGTGTAGATGCACGCACTGAAATTAGCCTTGCATGGTAAGCACAAACGTAGTAAGGCGCACATGGGGTGCGCAAGTATTGCTTAACATAGAGGATTTTTGTTGGTACGCGCATAAGTATGAGTATAAGTTATTTTGTGACGGTGTATTCAGTAGTGTGCGTAGATATTTGACAGCGAAGGAATATGTTAAACTTGACATGGTGCATGCATAGGACGGAAATGCGTGTGGAATATCGATGTGCAGTATTGAAACTGTGCACAGTGGATATTGGCACACAAAACCATAGTAGTGTGCGTAAGTAGTCGGTACGATGAAGAAGAAATGCACAGTATATTTAGGTTCCGCGGAGAAGCGTTTACCTTGTAATATTTCTATGCACGATAATTTAAATGAACAAGTCAAGTTAATGCTCGTGAATTCGCTTGGAAGGCGAGGAGTCTGAGTTTAAATTGCATAATAATAAAATAAAAATAAACACATAACCGCATTGAAGCATTAATTAAAAAAAGAATTCTGAATTTTAATTTCTTCCGATTTAGACAGATGAAAACAAAATATAAGATTACAAGAAAAACTTATTATAAAAGAAAACAAGAGTCATAACATCACCAGATAGAAATTGTAATAAAACAGTCTAAAATCCATTTATTTATTTATATAATCATATTAATCACAAAATTACAAAAGGGTGATGACAATAGTTATCCTGTTGTAAAAAGGGTCATTGAAGAATAGGCCTATCATCTCTTGTACTCTTTACCTCCACTACTGGCTGTTCAAAATTCATTGAGACATGCTTATCTTAGTTGAAGACTTACTTCAACTTAGCAATCTCTTCCTTTAAAGAAGATTCTAACCAGACCGATTGATTTTCTCCAACACTTTCGGTCGCTTCAACCGTAGATTCCTCCTTTTTATGTCGCTTACTCTTTTTCTTTTTAGCGGCTGACCTGTTGATGACTAATTCCTTTATAGTGGGATTCATCCTAACTTCTAATCATGATTCTGTAACTAGCTCTGTGTGGAACTTAGTTGCTAGAACGTGTGCAAGGACCCTTTCCTCCTTATTCGCAGGAAAGCCTAGCGTGTTGCTCGAATAACCAGTTTCACTTGATTTAGCTTTGTCCATGTATCTCATGTTGGGGATACTGAAATGTGTCTTTACAGAGAGAAGGAACTAGAGCAGCTTGAATATTACTACTGTTATGGATACACAGATATCTTCATACTTGGGGAGTGTTAATTATTAAACTCCATTTATGAAGCGCAAACAAATTACGTACAAAGAGCATTGGGTTTCCATGCTCGACCAATCCATTTCGAATGATTATATTTTAAGTTCGCTATATGGCGATGTTCAGCTGACATCACATGGCTGCGAAGTACTGAATGAATGAAGTAGGGTGATCTGACTAAATGTCGCCTGCTCCACGAGTGGTGGATTTGAAATGTTTAGAGACATAATACCACGTATTGGCGAAAGTGGTTTCGAAAAAACCACCTTCTTGTGCAAGTGTATCTCGGAAGGCACTGTGCGTCAGCGTTCTAGAGACTTGGGTCTTATCTAGAAATGTCATGGTGATAACACCAAGAAACGGAGAATGATAATGCTAATGTGTATGTTGAATCGAAATGGTGCATATTTTCATGAATTGTTGATTTGTTAGTCTGATTAGTTTTGATGGCTACACGTTTTGCAGAATTAACAATAACTCGGTCAGGTCAGACCAGCGCAGAGTCTATAGGAATGGAAGAGGAACAGGGGAATTACAGTCATCCAGAGAAGAGAAGAGGGATGGATGTCCATTTGGGCATGGAAGGAACGAACTTCAATGGACTTGGAGAAGAAACGAATGAAGATATGAATATGGTTGAGACCATAAATACTTTGCAGAAGGATTTCCAAAGCCATAAAGTTGATAACGAAAGGCTTATGAAAGCTAAAGAGTATCAGGATGACTTCAACATGAAGCTATTGGAAGGTTTGAACAGAATAGAGAAGAAATTGGTTAAGGAGAATGACTCAAGTAGATCTAAGAGTCACAAATCTTCAGAGGAGAAGGAAGAAGTAAAAAGTGTCGGTAGACATCACCATCATCCCCATAGGCATTCCCATAAGAGAGTAGGCAACAACTCAAGTCTATCCCATGTCAGAAGGTATAAGAGATCTGGGGTGGATGAGTTCCGAGGAGAAATGAACAAAATCAAACCTCCTACATTTGATGGTGAGAAAAAGAAGGATGAATATGCCAAAACATGGTTGCTAGGCATGAGGAAGTATTTTCAATTGCATAATTATTCTTCTCATGATGAAGGTAGAATCACTATCTGTCAACTCAAAGGAAAGGCCTCCATGTGGTGGGATCAACTTGTGCAGGTACAACACATTGTAGAGAAAAGTGTTACTTGGAGAGAATTCAAGAAGTATTTTGAGAAGAAGTACTTGACCAAGAGATACTATGACAAGAAAATGAAAGAGTTATTTGAACTCAAGATTGGAATTACAACCATAGATGAATATCAGAGAAGGTTTCTGGAACTGTTGAAGTATGTCTCTTTCATTAAGGATGAGACAATCAAGATTCAACGGTACTTAAGTGGATTGCCATCGTTCATCAGTGACAAAATACAATATGATGATCCCAAGACACTAGAAGAGACCATAAGGAGAGATAAATGCTTATATGACTAGTTGAAAGCAAGACCAGCTTGCCAAAAGGCTTGGGAAGAAAATAAGAAATTCAAGATGGATCAGAGGAAGAAGGGAGCTAAGCCACCATTCTTTAGAAATAATCCACAATGGAAGAAAACGCATAAGGAAACCAGAGTGATTGACATAGGGAGTCAAGGGCCAAGACAACCACCTATGCAATGTTGAGTTTGTAAAGAAGACCATAGGTTCAAAGATTGTCCTCACAGAGGCAAAAAAGGTAGGTCTTTTCACAATGTACAATGAGCTGAGACAATAGAGGACATGGGAAAAAATGTGCCAAGGATTTATGCAGCCCTGGACAACAAGCAAGCAGAGTATCAGTCCCACATGATTGAAGTGGAAGGTATGATCAATAACCAAACCGTTGCTATTTTAATTGATTCATGAGCTAGCCATATTTGTATAGACCCTAAGTTGGTGGAAAGTTTTCAATTGCCAAGAAGAAAGCATGGGAAATCCTGTTTGGTGCAACTGGCTATAGGAGTCAGAAGAAAAGATAATGAGATGGTTAAGTCCTATCTCATGGACATGAATGGACTAAATACTAGGGCAGATTTGAACATGTTACCCTTAGGTTCCTATGATTGTTTAATTGGGATGGATTGGTTGGACCCACATCATGCTCTATTGGATTGTCATAACAAATCATTCACTTGCTTTGATGAAGAAGGGAACCAAAGGAAAGTACAGGGAATCCCCAAGGCAGTAACCGTTAGAGAAATTTCAGCATTGCAGCTGAAGAAATGTTATAGAAGAGGATTTCAAATATTTGCAGCTCATATGGAGGAGACACCTAAATACAAGGTGCCAAATTTGGAGAATTATGCAATATTGAAAGAGTTTAAATATGTATTCAAGGAAGTACCATGACTACCCCCAAGGAGAGACCTCAATTTTTCTATAAATCTGACACTAGGAGCAACTCCCGTGTCAAAGACTCCTTACAGAATGAGTACACCAGAATTGAAGGAGTTGCAAATGCAGCTTGAAGAACTTCTGAAGAAGGGGTATATACGCCTAAGTGTATCACCTTGGGGTTCCCCATTCTTGTTTGTGAAAAATAAATATGGAACGTTAAGATTGTGCATTGACTTCACACAATTGAATAAAGTGACTGTTAAGAACAAATATCCTCTACCAAGGATTGATGCCCTCTTTGATCAATTGAAGGATGCAAGGATATTTTCAAAGATAGATCTCAGATCATGATACCATCAGGTAAGAATTAAAGAAGAAGATATTATCAAGACCGCCTTCAGGACAAGGTATGGTCATTATGAGTTCACAGTGGTACCATTTGGATTGTCAAATGCACCAGTTGTTTTCATGTGCTTAATGAATGGTGTTTTTCAAGAGTATTTGGACAAATTTTCCATTGTATTTTTGGATGACATTCTTATATATTCCAAGTCAGAGGAAGAGCATGAACATCATTTGAGGATGGTGTTGCAAGTATTAAGGGAACATCAGTTGTATGAAAAATTGAGCAAGTGCTCGTTTTATCGGAAACAAATTCATTATTTGGGGCATATCATCTCCAAAGATGGGATAGCAGTGGACCCTGAGAAGGTAGAATCCATTAGAGAATGGTCAACACCAAAGAATGTGATAGAGGTCAGATCTTTCATGGGCCTTGCAAGTTACTATAGGAGATTCATTGGAGGATCCTCGAAGATAGCACACCCAATCACTTCCTTGCAAAGAAAGGGTATGAAGTTCCAGTGGACGTCGGATTGTGAAAGGAGTTTCCAACATTTGAAACAGTTATTGATAAGTGCTCCAATACTAAGGATTGCAGACCCAAATGAAGATTTCATTGTATGCACAGATGCATGTAATGAAGGACTGGGTGGAGTCATCCGTCAAAATGGATTCATGATATGTTATGAATCAAGGAAGTTGAAAGAGCATGAAAGAAACTATTCCACTCATGATTTGGAGTTGGAAGCCATAGTACATGCCCTGAGGAAATGGAGACACTACCTCATGGGAAATAGGTTTGAGCTAAGAACAAACCACAATGGTTTGAAATATTTATTTGATCAGCCAAATCTAAATGGTAGACAAAGCAGATGGTTAGAATTTCTAAGCGAATATAACTTTGATATAAAACATATCAAAGGGAAATAAAATAAAGTGGTTGATGCGCTCAATAGGAGGATGCATGAACTACGTGCTATAGCCATCAGCATGTATCAGACTGATGTTAAAAGAAAGGTTATGGAGGTTGCAAATACAGATCTGCAGTACAAACAATTGGTAGCGATGCTACAACAAAGTAAGATACTTCGGAAGATGGATATTTATAAGTTGGGAGTAGATGGAATATTTCCGCACAAGAACAAAATTTTTGTACCAAATGTCCAGGACTTGAAACATATAATTTTGCATGAAATGCATAATGCTCCTTATGCAGGGCACCCTAGATATCATAAAAACGTAACAACGGTCAAGAGCCAATGATTTTGGCTAGGTATGAAGAGAGAAATTGCAGAATACTTCACTAGCTGTATGGAATGATAGAAAGATAAAATATAGTATAGGCACCCAGTAGGATTGTTGCAACGTTTGCCCATTCCTGAATGGAAGTGGGAAGTGGTGAAAATGGATTTTATTATGTGATTTCCCAAAACAGGCAAGCTACATGATTCGATTATGGTAGTGGTGGACAAGCTTAAAAAAGCTGCCCATTTTATTCCACTAAAAACTACTCATAAAGCAGCAGATGTTGCTGATAATTTCATGAAGTAAGTGGCACGATTGCATGGAATTCCTAAAATGATTGTGTCTGACAGAGACCCGAAATTCACCTCGAATTTTTGGAAAGGATTGTTTAAAGGATTCAGAATGAATCTGAACTTTAGTACATCTTACCATCCTGAGACTAATGGATAGGAAAAGAGGGTGAATAGAGTGATAGAAGATATGTTGAGAATGTATGTGATGGATAAACCATCAAAATGGGAAGACTACCTACATTTAGTAGAATTCGCTTATAACAATGGGTATTAGGAATCATTGAAAATGAGCCCATTTGAAGCACTTTATGACAGAAGGTGCAATACTCCAATAAGTTGGGATAATCCAGCTGATATAACAGTAGTAGGGCAAAAATTGCTCAAGGAGATGGAGGACCAAATGTTAAAAATTAAGCAGAATTTGAAAGCTTCTCAAGATAGATAGAAAATTTATGTTGATTAAAACAGAATCCATAGAGAATTCAAAGTGGATGATCATGTTTTCCTGGAAGTGAAAGCTAACAGGAGCTCCCTGAAGCTGGGAAGATGCGCCAAGTTAGCAGCCATATTTTGTGGACCATTTGAAATCTAAGAGAGGATTGGTCCAGTTGCTTATATGATTGCATTTCCTGCATCTATGTCTATACATAGTGTCTTCCATGTATCATTTGTAAAGAAATATATACCCTATGTTAATCATGTTATTGATTGGAATGTTATTCAAGTGGAGCAAGAAGGCACATTCCAAGTGCATCCGGTGCGCATCTTGGACCGAAAAATCAAACAACTCTGGAATCGAGTTATGGGGCTTGTAAAGGTCAAATGGACCTCGTAGAGACCTGAAGATGCTACTTGGCAGGATGAGGATGCAATGCGGGAAGAATACCCGCATCTTACATGACTCATGATTAATATAAAATACATACATTACTATGCGCAGACCGATGACGATAAAAGCGATTGGGGACTAAACTTCACCAGTTAGGGAAAGGGAGGGATAAAATTCAAGTGAATATTATATTAATATTTCCTAAAACATAAAGTATGGATAATTAGTTTATCCTAAGTTCTAAAGTTGGGGAAAATTGGACAAAAATAACTTCCAATATGACAAGTGTCAAGTTGGGGACATGCATTCATATCGTGAGGAAACTTAGCTCAGGGGTGGATTTTTCTCACAAATACCTTATGAATGGGGGAAGGGAGACCATAAGGTTGACCATCACTTATGGCAAATAGTTCACAGTGATACCAAACCAAACTCAGTTATCCAATCAATGACTCCATGATCATTTCACTCATACATTCTATTATCCTTGAGACAACCATTTCACCTTTTCGAATTTTGTTTCCCCATCCTTTTTGGTTGGTGTACTTGGTTAGCTTGGAGTGGGATTGAAGAAGTGGGTTGTTAGGCCCTTGAGAAGTTCTCTGAGCGAGAGAATTGTTGGGGATTGATTTGCATAGGTGATAAACTGCAACTACAACTTTCTGAGACTTCTGGTCTAGCCTGTTGTTGAAGCCCTAGAAGGGAAGTGGGGCAGCTGAGGGACTATTGAGAAGAGAAGGGGAACACTTCCTTGGGTGGGAAAAACATGTGGGGAATGAGAGGTTGTAGGTTGTTAGTTGAGTGAGCACCTAACATGGAGTCTTTCCTACTGTCCATGAGCCTTAGCCTGGATAGGAATCCCTTTACCCTGGGTGGAGTTCAGTCCCAGCTCGGGGGTGATTCACTGTTGAGAGTGATGAACAATGTAGTCTATGGCTAGGAGGTTCGTAGAAGGTCTATAAGCAATTGGTGGCAGTCTTTCTAAGATAAGTAGCAATTGTATGATATATGGATACGTTGTTTTTTTATTTTCATGCCTATGTTACGATTTTATCATATATGTGACTATGATTGCTTGTGTGCTTATGGGTAATTTTCTATAAGTAACGCATATCAGTAATTACTATTATTTTAATATAAAAGTTGTATGTTACATAAAGTAATTATTTGTTTATGTTTAGATGTAAATATTTCGTCAGTGTGATGTACGTATATGTTTTAGTTGCATGCAGTCTAAAGAGTAAATTTAGGTGGCATTGCTTAGTTGACTACTGGGTATGCTATTTTATGTTCCGTAGTATGGGAACGAAAGTGTTCCCTAGGGTAGCATGGCCCAACCTGATGGCTGGGAATGTTACCGACTGGCGTCAGACCATGAGTGGTTGCTCTGGAGTGCCATACCCAGGCCTCAGGTAGGTCAGGGGTATAGTTACACTTGAGGTATGGTAGAGTCCAGAGAGGATCTTCCTTAACCAAGGTAGGTATGCAGTTGAACTCCTAAAGAGGTTTGATATGTTGGAGTGAAAGTCCATGAATACACCCATGGAAATAAAGTTGAAGCTCATGGTCGACACTTCGTCAAAGTTGATTGTTGCTATGTTGTATAGACAAATCATTGGATCACTGATGTATCTGATGAAAACTAGACCCAATATTTGTTTTTCTGTGAACACTTTGATTCAATTTCTGGTAGAACCCATACATGTTCACCTAGTCGCTGCAAAACATTTGATCATGTGCCAACTTAATTGTTGTGATGATGTGTCATCTTAATTGTTGTGATGATGTGCCAACTTAAATGTTGTTATGATGTGCTAGCTTAATTGTTGTGATGATGTGCCATCTTAATTGTCGTGATGATGTGTCAACTTAATTGTTGTGATAATGTGCCAACTCAATTGTTGTGATGATGTGCCATCTTAATTGTTGTGATGATGTGCCAACTTAATTGATGTGATGATTTGCCAGCTTAATTGTTGTGATGATGTTCCAACCTCGTGCTGTGATGATGTGACCCAAAAACCGATTTAACACAAATCGCAACCCAAAATGACAAAATGGAACTATACCGTTACATAAGCAACTGTTGTATTTGATTTGAATTAAAATGATCAATCCAACAAAATTTACTTGAGAAAAGTAACATAAGAAAAGTAACAAAATTTATTTGATGACAAACTTGAGAAAAGTAACATAATTTACTTTACAGGTATACTAACTTATTTTTATTTTTAAGGGAGTAATTGTAATAGCATACCTAATTATTATGATAAAGAGAAAGGTGATAACAATTCCCTATGAATACAAGTAGTTCCAAGTCCCTATGTGAAAAGTTCATAAAGAGATTCCAACTCTAGCAAAAAAAGATCATTCTAATTTACTATGTAAAATAAATCTATTAATATTTTAAATTTTATTATTTAATTTGATATTTAAAAAAATGTAAGGAGAGTTATTATATTATTTTACGGTTTAATTTGGATATTAAAAACAATCATTAAGTTGGATCAAGTAGCCTTATTTTCCTTAGGATTAAGAAACCCCAAACTGTCCCATCTTTTGAGTAATGGATTTTGGTTTTCAGGGTTAGGGATCTTGAATGATTCACCTTGAAACATTTACAATGCATAATAGATATTCATTGGGTAGGTTGTGTATTTAAGAATATATAAAATCTTAATACATATTTGTTGGTTTGGTTGTGAATTTATTTATAAAAAATTATTATAATTAATCTAAATTTTATTAAGAATTTCCAATTCAACACATTATTATTAACTAAAAAATCAATTTTAAGAACACTTATGTAGTAACCATAAAAAGAAAATGAATAAACATATAAAAACGTATATTCAATAATTAGCAATACAGATCTAAAGTATAGCTAGGTGAAATATGCATCAATATTAACTAGAAAACCTGCCATCTAATTAGGTAAAATACCAACAATATAATTTATCTATTTACAAAAACTTACATTAGTGTCTATCCGGAATCAATAGAAGGGTTGGAAAAATACCTAGAAGTAGAAAACTAAAATTAGAGTTACAAATAAACAACAATGGACTAGCTTCCTCTATTCAGCAACAACAAGCATATAATGGGAAACAAATCTTGGGGGATGAATCTTCTCCCCACCACCCCTCAATTAGAGATTCAGATCCCTCAATCCCTCAATTAGAGATTGAGATCCCTTGAGCCCTCAATTAGAAAATCTATACTAGCTAGAACCCAATCCTCCCCTTAAGACTTAAGGTCTCAATATCCATACAACAAAAACATCCTCATATGCAAGGTGAAATCCAACTCAAGAAAATGGAACCCCCTTCAATGCTACTCCATCCTCCATATATACCCAAATTTAGGCATAAATTTAAAATAATAATATTTATTTTAATTGCACTCACACAACCACATGTCATTCTCATGCAAGTAGCCTATTTTAATATTTATTCATTCTCTCTCTCTCTCTCTCTCTCTCTATATATATATATATAT
>ML780263.1:1825435-1841290 GCA_009831015.1 Picea engelmannii | reverse complement strand
ATATATATATATATATATAATGAAGGAATTGTTTTATATGCATAACCATAAAAAAATGCACCTAAATATACTATTATTATTGTGTAGGTGAAGAATTCCACATTTTTCCACCATAGGGAAATCCCACACTTTCACTATTACAAACATAGTTCCCTAATATCACTATGTTTTCTTAATTAACTCCTTGAATGCTTAATAAGCAACAATCAAAACAACCATGCATCAAATCAAATCAATCACATGGGTTTACTTCCACCCTCATCCAATCATGCCATCTGATTCACATCTAGATCATCACCGCACACATCAGATACTTTAGCTCGCCATGGCATGGGATCTCTACCATAACTTCCATAAGAGTCACCCATCATGGTCTAATTGTAACAATCATAAAATGTCCACATCACATCTTTAGGGGAGTGCAAGTAAAAATCCAACCATCTCTCTGACTTTCAACATCAAGCAATATGACCTCTTCAGCCATAGTTGGTCTCTATGACCCCTAGACAGTGACTTCCCATTATGGTTAACATGGAAAGTGGTCTAGGGCAGTCTCTCTTCTTGAGGGTTACTCAAGAAGATTGGCCTGCTTCGCTAGACATCGATTTTGTCATTGTGGTTAACATGAGGAATGGTCTGTTTTGGAGGTTGGTGCAAGACAGTCATTTCCTCTTTTGGTTAACATGGGAAATGGTCCAGACAGTCATTCCTTAGGGCATATTCATTCTCTCCAAGTTGCACTTTGTTTAGTGTCGGAGGAATGGCCCAGGGTGGGGAATGGTCCATATTCAACAATCAGGGATAAACATTCCTTAGGGAAGACTCATTATCTCTAGGTTACACTTTGTCTAGTGTCAAAGGAATGACCCGGGGTGGGTAATGTTCTAGGCTCAGAAATCAGGACAAATATTCTTCCTTGCTTGAGAAGAATAGTCCAGAGAACTCATCATTGATGTTTTACCTTCTGAGGGAAAATGCTCTTCCAAGATGTCACAGATGTGAGTGGAAGAATGGACCAGAAGATTTAGTTTATTTCATAACATTGTTTCTGTTTAGGTTGATATCAGATGATTGTTTTGAAGATTGTATGTCTCTAGACAGTAGATGTATACTACTGTGGTGGATTTGTTCCATTGTTTGCGACTATACACCACTGATCAAGTACCTATGTACTACTTGGTGTGGTAGTGTACCATTGGATTATAGTTGTGTACTACTATGGATAGACACAGTTGTGTTCTATTGAATGATATTGTTCCAATTGACTTGAAGACTATCAGCAGTGATGAAAATGATTATCATCTAGATGGATGATCAATGAACAAAGATTTCCCAGACAGAAAACGGTTCAGAGAATTTATTCTTCTAGATTAGAAGAATGGTTCTTGTGTCACTCTATGGAGTGAGCATCATGTCTGATTACTCAAATAGAGTATGGTTTCGAGAGATGATGCAATTAATGACACTGATGGTGATGATGGTTCTCATGATCTAGTCATGAGATAGTCTATACAACTATGTTGATGCTACCGGGTGAATGGTATGTTTGTGCTCAAGACCATTACCTGTAATACCTCCCTAGCTAGGAGGGAGTGTAGATATTATGGTAGTTTCAAAAGGTATTTACCTTCACATATAAACTTGACGAGAATAGAATACTCCTGGAAGCACAAAGAAACCCTAATGAGTTGGATAATAAATCTAGAAGACATGTCGGCTCAAGAAGATAAGTTGTATTAGGTTATTAGCCTCCAAGAGAAGAAGTCAGCCAGAAGAAATAATATATACTGAACAGACAGATACCCAGAATGAGAAGTCATCCCAGGTAGTTCGCCAAAATTACTATAAATACAGAAGGTCAGTCTTCATTCTGGCAGGGCAGTCTCAGAATTGCAGAGCAACACTTGTGCCCACTGTAGTGCCAAGTTTTGTGTGCAGGTTTGGAGGAGAGCTGCCATTGTAGTTGTTATAGCTAGAATATCACGTTTGACTTGGACTATCTCTCAGTTAGGGTTTGGACTATCTGATCAGCTCTTTTTGGTGTGTTATCCTTGGGGAAAGGAGTGTTACCCTTTGCTTGGCTATATAGCCTAGGGTTTTCTTTCGGAGTGATTCTCTGTCAAGGTTAAGGTGCTCAGAGGGTGGCTTAGGCCTCTGGTTGGGTGAAAATAGTGATATTTTTTATGGTAAAATGAGCACATCCATTCATATTCTAACATATACATTCTCTCTTGATTTTGAGAAAAGAATTTTTCTCAGAAATTTACACTTGAAGACGATTATCAAGACCTTATCAAGGGAGTAGGAGAATCTAACTACAAGATGAATTTAGGGACTCCAATGATGATGAAGGATGTACTCTATGTATCAGGTTTGACAAAGAACCTACTCTCCATATCAGCTTTAGAAAAGAAAGGCTTCAGAGTTTCCTTTATAGATGGATAAGTTCTTATGTGGGCTAAAGGAAAATCATGAAAGAAGCAATCATTATTGGAAAAGAAGAAGGTGTCTTTTATAAGATAAAGGGTCACTCAGAAGCAACCATTACCCATGCCATTGAGAATCCATGTGAACTTTGGCATATAATATTGGTCGACATCAACTACAAGGAATTACCCTATGTATGGTACGCAGTAATAGCTCTACCAAAAATCAAGGTTGGCCATGAAGGTGTGTGCAATGGATGTGCACAAGGGAAGAACATCAAGAACCCTTTTCCAAAGAGAGACAATAAAGAAAAAGGATTCTTAGAACTCATTCACTCATATGTGTGTGGCCCAATGCCATCATCCTCCATCACTGGGTATGTATACTATGTATCTTTTATTGATGATTATTCTCGTAAAACCTGGGTTTACTTTTTGATATCAAAAGATGAAGTGTTCAGTAAATTCAATGAATTGAAATCCTTGATAGAGAATCTTTCTGAAAGAAAGATCAAGATACTCAGGTCAGATAATGGGGTAGAATACACCTGAAAAGAGTTTGTAAAATATTGCAAAGATGTCAAGATTAAGAGGGAGGTCACCACTCCTTACAATCCTCAACAAAATGGTGTAGATGAAAGAAAGAACATAACTATAATGGAAGCAATGAAGACCATGATCCATGATCAAGATCTTCCAATGTGCTTATGGGAAAAAGAAACAAAAAGAAACAATATATGTACAAAACTGATTGTCCCATAGTGCACTTGGGTTCAATACCCCGGAAGAGATCTTCTCCGAAATGAAGCCAGACGTAAGCCATCTCAAAATATTTGGCTGCCCAGTATTTTTACATATTCCAAAAGAGAAGAGAAACAAGATGGACCTTTCAGGAAAGAAGGGAATATTTTTTGGATATTGTGAGGTCTACAAGCCCTTTAGAGTTTATATACCAGGTCACCATCATATTGAGATCAGTAGGGATGTGACCTTTGATGAATATGCAATACTCAAGAAATCAAGAAGATGCCAGCTTGAAGAAGAATATGAAGATGAACCTGTAGCTCCTAGAGTTGCAAAACCAGCGATGGAATTCATGGCTTCCCCTGATGAGGAAATTCTAGATAATCATGACATAGTAGAACTTCAAGAAACTCCCCAGATGATGATCTCCCATAAGATAAATCCATATTGGGAAAGGGAACTTATTCAATATGAAGAGAAGTATGGCTTCCCCGAAGGAACCACGAGACAAGTGAAGAGACCTAAGCCATTCTCCAGTTATATGGATTTCATGTGTGATCTCTTAGAGAAGGAGCGTACCTACTTTGAAGAAGCCATTCAGAAGAAAGAATGGGTAGATGTCGTGAAAGAAGAATACCAATCCATTATAAAGAATGATGTATGGGAAATAGTTCCCAGATCTAAGAGAAAGGATGTGGTATATTCCAAATGGATTTTCAAAATAAAACATGTTGTTGACGAAAGTATTGAGAAGTATAAAGCAAGGTTTGATGCTCGTAGATTTTCTCAAAAGGAAGGAATTGACTATGAAGAGACGTTTTCTCCTGTAGCAAGATACACGTCAATCAGAACCATCATATCCCTTGTAGCTAATATGAAGTGGAAGATACACTAGATGGACGTGAAAACAACTTTATGAAATGGTGTCATTGAAGAAGAAGTGTATATAGAACAACCTCAATGTTATAACCCTAATTTGCACCATACATGCTTACCTGGAAACAGGCCATCTCAGATTCCTTCTTTTCCAAAACACTATTGAACAACTCTTTAAAAAACCTCTTTTATAAGGGACCACATGCCCTACTCCATTACTACACGCGTGTACACGCTATCTGACCTAAAAAAACCCGCATGTACCTACAAAAGCACGAAAAAAGGAAAGTTTTCGACGGAACACACAACCTTGGGTGAGTTAACGGAAACTCTCGGCCATGCATGGCCGAGGGTTCATCCAAATACCTAGATTCTTCTAGACTATAAAAGAAGGGTTAGGGATCCCATTTGGAAGAGGAGAATAAGAGTAAAGAAACTCTACCCAATTGCACAATCCCATTGTCCCAACCCTTTAGCTATCCTTGTGCAAAGAGAGATAGAAAGCAAAGAAGTTGGAGGACATTTGAAGAGGATCCCAGGATCATGTTCACGAAGAAGTGGTCGGTCTCGACATTGTAAGTTCATTCATTAAAGTTAATAATAAAGAAATGTTTTTCCCATCCCACTATATGAGTTCTTCATAGTTTAGTGAGTATATGTTTGAGTCTCTAACCCATTAATCTGTAGAACAAATGCATGTAGAGTTTGTTGCTTATTTTGTACGTAGTTCAGTCTTGGGAGGATAGCTGCTAGCAAGTGATTAAGCATGAAGAAGATCAATATCGAATGTTCGGAACAAGGTATGTTCGTTTAACCATGTATTTTATTAAAAGAAATGGGGATTATGTCTGGCACAACGGTAGAAAGTAGGATTCTTTTTGTCTTATCTGCATGAGTGGTTTCTCTGGAGTGGCATACCCCAGCCTTAGGTTGGTTGGGGGGATCGTTACAGTATGGTATCAGAGCCTTAGTTCAACATTGACCTTGGATGGGCTAGAAGGGTGCAATTGAAGTGAATATTCACAGAAAAGTAACTTTGAAGTGACCAGAATTAGAGTCATAGAGTGTCCTTGGAAAAGGTTGGCGTACTGTCGCACGTGGTAAATTTGACACCGCATGGGAAACCGTGGCATGCCAGTGTGCACGGTAAATTGTGGTACCGCACAGAAGATTATTATGTGTAGATGCACGCACTGAAATTAGCCTTGCGTGGTAAGCACAGACGTAGTAAGGTGCACATGGGGTGTGCAAGTATTTCTTAACATAGAAGATTTTTGTTGGTACGCGCATAAGTATGAGTATAAGTTATTTTGTGACGGTATATTCAGTAGTGTACATAGATATTTGAGAGAGAAGGAATATGTTAAACTTGACACGGTGCATGAATAGGACGGAAATGCGTGTGGAATATCAGTGTGCAGTATTGAAACTATGCACAGTGGATATTTGCGCACAACACTAGAGTAGTGCGCGTAAGAAGTCAGTACGACGAAGAAGAAATGCACAGTAGATTTAGGTGCACGGAGAAGCATTTACCTTGTAATATTTCTATGCACGATAATTTAAATGAACAAGACAAGTTAATGCTCGCAAAGTCGCTTGGAAGGCGAGGAGTCTGAGTTTAAATTGCATAATAATAAAAGAAAAATAAACACATAACCGCATTGAAGCATTAATTAAAAAAATAATTCCGAATTTTAATTTCTTCTGATTTAGACAGATGAAAACAAAATATAAGATTACAAGAAAAACTTATTATAAAAGAAAACAAGAGTCATAACATCACCAGATAGAAATTGTAATAAAACAATCTAAAATCCATTTATGTATTTATATAATCATATTAATCACAAAATTACAAAAGGGTGATGACAATAGTTATCCTGTTGTAAAAAGGGTCATTGAAGAATAGGCCTATCATCTCTTGTACTCTTTACCTCCGCTACTGGCTGCTCAAAATTCATTGAGATATGCTTATATTAGTTGAAGACTTACTTCAGCTTAGCGATCTCTACCTTTAAAGAAGAGTCTAACCAGACCGGTTGATTTTCTCCAACACTTTCGGTTGCTTCAACCATAGATTCCTCCTTTTTGTGTCGCTTACTCCTTTTCTTCTTAGCGGCTGACCTATTGATGACTAAATCCTTTATAGTGGGATTCATCCTGACTTCTAATCATGATTCTATAACTAGCTCTGTGTGGAACTTAGTTGCTAGAACGTGTGCAAGGACCCTTTCCTCCTTAGTCGCAGGAAAGCCTAGCATGTTGCTCGAATAACCAGTCTCACTTGACTTAGCTTTGTCCATGTATCTCCAGTTGGGGATACCAAAATGTGTCTTTACAGAGAGAAGGAAGTAGAGTAGCTTGAAGATTACTACCTTTATGGATACGCATATATCTTCATACTTGGGGAGTGTTAATTATTAAACTCCATTTATGAAGCGCAAACAAATTACGTACAAAGAGCACTGGATTTCCATGCTCGACCAATGCATTCCGAATGATTATATTTTATGTTCATTACATGGCGACGTTCAGCTGACATCACATGGTTGCGAAGTACTGAATGAATGAAGTAGGGTGATCTGACTAGCTGTCTCCTGCTCCATGGGTGGTGGATTTGACATGTTGAGACACGTAATACCGCGTCTTGGCGAAAGTGGTTTCAAAAAAACCACCTTCTTTTGCAAGTGTATCTCGGAAGGCACCGCGCGTCAGTGTTCTAGAGACTTGGGTCTTATCTAGAATTGTCATGGTGATAACACCAAGAAACCGAGAATGATAATGCTAATGTGTATGTTGAATCGAAATGGTGCATATTCTCATGAATTGTTGATTTGTTAGTCTGATTAGTTTTAATGGATACATGTTTTGTATAATTAACAATAACTCGGTCATGTCAGACCAGTGTAGAGTCTGTAGGAATGGAAGAGGAACAAGGGAATTATAGTCATCCAGAGAAGAGAAGAGGGATGGATTTCCATTTGGGCATGGAAGGAACGAACTCCAATGGACTTGGAGAAGAAACAAATGAACATATGAATATGGTTGAGACCATAAATAATTTACATAAGGATTTCCAAAGCCATAAAGCTGATAATGAAAGGCTTATGAAAGCTAAAGAGTATCAGGATGACTTCAACATGAAGCTGTTGGAAGGTTTGAACAGAATAGAGAAGAAATCGGTTAAGGAGAATGATTCAAGTAGATCTAAGAGTCACAAATCTTCAAAGGAGAAGGAAGAAGTAAAAAGTGTTGGTAGACATCACCATCATCCCCATAGGCATTCCCATAAGAGAGAAGGCAACAACTTAAGTCTATCCCCTGTCAGAAGGTATAAGAGATTTGGGGTGGATGAGTTGCGAGGAGAAATGGAAAAAATCAAGCCTTATACATTTGATGGTGAGAAAAAGAAGGATGAAGATGTCGAAACATGGTTGCTAGGCATGAGGAAGTATTTTCAATTGCATAATTATTCTTCTCATGATGAAGGTAGAATCACTATCTATCAACTCAAAGGAAAGGCCTCCATGTGGTGGGTTTTGCAGGTACAACACATTGTAGAGAAAAGTGTTACTTGGAGAGAATTCAAGAAGTTTTTTGAGAAGAAGCACTTGACCAAGAGATATTATGACAAGAAAATGAAAGAGTTCTTTGAACTCAATCTTGGAATTACAACCATAGATGAATATCAGAGAAGGTTTCTGGAACTGTTGAAGTATGTCTCTTTCATTAAGGATGAGACAATCAAGATTCAACGGTACTTAAGTGGATTTCCATCGTTCATCAGTGACAAAATACAATATGATGATCCCAAGACATTAGAAGAGACCATAAGGAGAGCTAAATGCTTATATGACCAGTTGAAAGCAACACCAGCTTTCCAAAAGGCTTGGGAAGAAAATAAGAAATTCAAGATGGATAAGAGGAAGAAGGGAGCTAAGACACCATTCTTTAGAAATAGGGAGTCAAGTGATTGACATAGGGATTCAAGGGCCAAGACAACTACCTATGCAATGTTGGGGTTGTAAAGGAGACCATAGGTTCAAAGATTGTCTTCATAGAGGCAAAAAAGGTAGGTATTTTCACAATGTACAATGAGCTGAGACAGTAGAGGACATGGGAAAAAATGTGCCAAGGATTTATGCAGCCCTGGACAACAAGCAAGCAAAGTATCAGTCCCACATGATTGAAGTGGAAGGTATGATCAATAACCAAACCCTTGCTATTTTAATTGATTCATGAGCTAGCCATATTTGTATAGACCCTAAGTTGGTGGAAAGTTTGCAATTGCCAAGAAGAAAACATGGGAAATCCTAGTTGGTGCAACTGGCTATAGGAGTCAGAAGAAAAGTTAATGATATGGTTAAGTCCTGTCTCATATACATGAATGGGCTAAATACCAGGGCAGATTTGAACATGTTACCCTTAGGTTCCTATGATTGTTTAATTGGGATGGATTGGTTGGACCCACATCATACTCTATTGGATTGTCATAACAAAGCATTCACTTGCTTTGATGAAGAAGGGAACCAAAGGAAATTATAGGGAATTCCCAAGGCAGTAACCATTAGAGAAATTTCAGCATTGCAGCTAAAGAAATGTTATAGAAGAGGATGTCAAATATTTGCAGCTCATATGGAGGAGACACCTAAAGTAAAGGTGCCAAATTTGAAGAATTATGCAGTCTTGAAAGAGCTTAAATATGTATTCAAGGAAGTACCAGGACTACCCCCAAGGAGAGACCTCGATTTTTCTATAAATATGACACTAGGAAGCTCTCGTATCAAAGACTCCTTACAGAATGGGTACACCATAATTGAAGGAGTTGCAAATGCAGCTTGAAGAACTTCTGAAGAAGAGGTATATACGCCTAAGTTTATCACCTTGGGGTGCCCCATTCTTGTTTGTGAAAAATAAAGATGGAACGTTAAGATTGTGCATTAACTTCACACAATTGAATAAAGTGACTGTTAAGAACAAATATCCTCTACCAAGGATTGATGCCCTCTTTGATCAATTGTAGGATGCAAGGATATTTTCAAAGATAGATCTCAGATCATGATACCATCATGTAAGAATTAAAGAAGAAGATATTATCAAGACCGCCTTCAGGACAAGGTATGGTCATTATTGGTTCACAATGGTACCATTTGGATTGTCAAATGCACCAGTTGTTTTCATGTGCTTAATGAATGGTGTTTTTCGAGAGTATTTGGACAAGTTTTCCATTGTATTTTTGGATGACATTCTTATATATTCCAAGTTAGAGGAAGAGAATGAACATCATTTGAGGATGGTGTTGCAAGTATTAAGGGAACATCAGTTGTATGCAAAATTGAGAAAGTGCTCATTTTATCGGAAACAAATTCATTATTTTGGGCATATCATATCCAAAGATGGGATAGCAGTGGACCCTGAGAAGGTAGAAGCCATTAGAGAATGGTCAAAACCAAAGAATGTGATAGAGGTCAGATCTTTCATGGGCCTTGCAGGTTACTATAGGATATTCATTGGAGGATTCTCGAAGATAGCACACCCAATCACTTCCTTGAAAAGAAAGGGTATGAAGTTTCAGTGGACGTCGGACTGTGAAAGGAGTTTCCAACATTTGAAATAGTTATTGACAAGTGCTCCAATACTAAGGATTGCAGACCCAAATGAAGATTTCATTGTATGCACAGATGCATGTAATGAAGGACTAGGTGGAGTCCTCCGTCAAAATTGATTCATGATATGTTATGAATCAAGGAAGTTGAAAGAGCATGAAAGCAACTATGCCACTCATGATTTGGAGTTGGAAGCCATAGTACATGCCCCGAGGAAATGGAGACACTACCTCATGGGAAATAGGTTTGAGCTAAGAACAGACCATAATGGTTTGAAATATTTATTTGATCAGCCAAATCTAAATGCTAGACAAAGCAGATGGTTAGAATTTATAAGCGAATATAACTTTGATATAGGGTGCATGAACTACGTGCTATAGCCATCAGCATGTATCATATTGATGTTAAAAGCAAGGTTCTGGAGGCTGCAAATACAGATCTGCAGTACAAACAATTGGTAGCGATGCTACAACAAAGTAAGATACTTCGGAAGATGGATATTTATAAGTTGGGAGTAGATGGAATATTGCCGCACAAGAACAAAAATTTTGTACCAAATGTCCAGGACTTGAAATGTATAATTTTTCATGAGATGCATAATGCTCCTTATGCAGGGCACCCTAGATATCAGAAAAACATAACAATGGTCAAGAGCCAATGCTTTTGGCCAGGTATGAAGAGAGAAATTGCAGAATACATCACTAGGTGTATGGAATGATAGAAAGTTAAAACATAGTATAGGCACCCAGAAGGATTGTTGCAACCTTTGCCCATTCCTGAATGGAAGTGGGAAGTGGTGACAATGGATTTTATTATGTGATTGCCCAAAACAGGCAAGCTACATGATTCGATTGTGGTAGTGGTGGACAAGCTTAAAAAAGATAGCCATTTTATTCCACTAAAAACTACTCACAAAGCAGCATATGTTGCTGATATTTTCATGAAGTAAGTGGCACGATTGCATGGAATTCCTAAAATGATTGTGTCTGATAGAGACCCGAAATTCACCTCGAATTTTTGGAAAGGATTGTTTAAAGGATTCAGAATGAATCTAAACTTTAGTACATCTTACCATCCTGAGATTGATGGATAGACAAAGAGGGTGAATAGAGTGATAGAAGGTATGTTGAGAATGTATGTGATGGATAAACCATCAAAATGGGAAGACTAGCTACATTTAGTAGAATTCGCTTATAACAATGGGTATTAGGCATCAATGAAAATGAGCCCATTTGAAGCACTTTATGACAGAAGGTGCAATACTCCAATAAGTTGGGATAATCCAACTGATAGAACAGTAGTAGGGCAAAAATTGCTCAAGGAGATGGAGGACCAAATGTTGAAAATTAAGCAGAATTTGAAAGCTTCTCAAGATAGACAGAAAATTTTTGCTGATTAAAACAGAATCCACAGAGAATTCAAAGTGGATGATCATGTTTTCCTGGAAGTGAAAGCTAACAGGAGCTCCCTGAAGCTGGGAAGATGTGCCAAGTTAGCAGTCATATTTTGTGGACCATTTGAAATCCAAGAGAGGTTTGGTCCAGTTGCTTATATGATTGCATTTCTTGCATCTATGTATGTTCATAGTGTCTTCCATGTATCATTGCTAAAGAAATATATACCCGATGTTAATCATGTTATTGATTGGAATGTTATTCAAGTGGAGCAAGAAGGCACATTCCAAGTGCATCCGATGCACATCCTAGATCGAAAAATCAAACAACTCCGGAATCGAGCCATGGGGCTTGTAAAGGTCCAATGGACCTATTACAGACCTGAAGATGCTACTTGGGAGGATGAGGATGCAATGCGGGAAGAATACCCGCATCTTTTTGAAGAATTTTGAGAATTTGTTTGTATATGGGTACATGATGCACTGAGGACAATGCATAAATAAGGGGAGGGGATTGTAATATCCCTCGGCCGAACCCAAATGTAAATATAATCCAAGTATATTTAAGCTAGTGAGTTGTTTAGACATCATTTTTTTAATACACCTTTCATGGCATGGTGCACGCATATACTGCGCAGTAAAGGGATGTAATGTGCACATTTCTTAATATTGTTCACAGTAACTAAGGTGCGTGCAACCTTAAAGATAGAGGATACAACACACAGTAACTAAGTGCGCGCAATATTAAGGTCAACGAACCTTTGTGTATATAATATGCATTATAGGTTGGTGAGCCATTATTATAAGCCAGAATGCTTATGTCTTGGAATTAGGCTAGCGCACCTAGATGTTAAAGGCTAGAGTGCCTACTTTGTACATGACTCATGATTAATATAAAATACATTACTACGTGCAGACCGACCATGATAAAAGCGATGGGGGACTAAACTTCACCAGTTAGGGAAAGGGAGGGATAAAAGTCAAGTGAATATTATATTAATATTTCCTAAAACATAAAGTATGGATAATTAGTTTATCCTAAGTTCTAAAGCTGGGGAAAAGTGGACAAAAGTAACTTCAAATATGACAAGTGTCAAGTTGGGGACATGCATTCATATCGTGGGGAAACTTAGCTCAGGTGGGGATTTTTCTCACAGATACCTTACGAATGGGGGAGAGAGACCATCAAGCTAACCATCACTTATGACAAATAGTTCACAGTGATTCCAAACCACACTCAGTTATCCAATCAATGACTCCATGACCATTTCACTCATACATTCTGTTATCCTTGAGACAACCATTTCACCTTTTTGAAGCCTGTTTCCCCATCCTTTTTGGTTGGTATACCTAGTTAGCTTGGAGTGGGATTGAAGAAGTGGGTTGTCAAGCCTTTGAGCAGTTCTCTGAGCGAGAGAATTGTTGAGGATTGATTTGCATAGGTTCTAAAATGCAACTACAACTTTCTGAGACTTCCGGTTTGGCCTGTTGCTGAAGCCCTAGAAGGGAAGTGGGGCAGTTGAGGGACTGTTGAGAAGAGAAGGGGCACGCTTCCTTGGGTGGGACAGACATGTGGGGAATGAGAGGTTGTAGGTTTTTAGTTGAGTGAGCACCTAAGATGGAGTCTTTCCTGCTGTCCATGAGCCTTAGCCTGGATAGGAATCCCTTTACCCTAGGTGGAGTTTAGTCCCAGCTCGGGGGTGATTCACTGTTGAGAGTGATGAACAGTGTAGTCTATGGCTGGGAGGTTCGTGGAAGGTCTATAAGCAATTGGTGACAGTCTTTCTAAGATAAGTGCCAATTCTATTATATATGGATATGTTGTTTTTTTATTTTCATGCCTATGTTACGATTTTATCATATATGTGACTATGATTTCTTGTGTGCTTATGGGTAATTTCCTATAAATAATGCATATCAGTAATTACTGTTATTTTAATATAAAATTCGTATGTTACATAAAGTAATTATTTTTTTATGTTTAGATGTAAAGCTTCCGTGAGTGTGATGTATGTATATGTTTTAGTTGCATGCAGTCTAAAAAGTAAATTTAGGTGGCATTGCTTAGTTGACTACTGGGTATGCTATTGTATGTTCCGCAGTATGGGAACGAAAGTGTTCCCTAGGGTAGCATGGCCCAACCTAATGGCTGGAAATGTTACCGACTAGCGTTAGAGCATGAGTCGTTGCTCTGGACTGTCATACCCAAGCCTTAGGTTGGTCGGGGGTATAGTTACACTTGAGGTATGGCAGAGTCCAGAGAGGATCTTCCTTAACCAAGGTAGGTATGCAGTTGAAATCCTAAAGAGGTTTGATATGTTGGAGTGAAAGTCCATGAATACACCCATGGAAATAAAGTTGAAGCTCATGGTCGACACTTCGTCAGAATTGATTGATGTTATGTTGTATAGAAAAATCATTGGATCACTGATGTATCTGGTGAACACCAGACCAGATATCTATTTTGCTGTGAACACTTTGATTCAATTTCTGGTAGAACCCATACATGTTCACCTAGTTGCTGCAAAACTTGTGATCATGTGCCAACTTAATTGTTGTGATGATGTGTCAGCTTAATTGTTGTGATGATGTTCCAACTTAATTGTTGTTATGATGTGTTAGCTTAATTGTTGTGATGATGTGCCATCTTAATTGTCATGATGATGTGTCAACTTAATTGTTGTGATGATGTGTCAGCTCAATTGTTGTGATGATGTGCCATCTTAATTGTTGTGATGATGTGCCAACTTAATTGATGTGATGATGTGCCAGCTTAATTGTTGTGATGATGTGCCAGCTTAATTATTTTGATGATGTTCCAACCTCGTGTTGTGATGATGTCACCCAAAAACCAATTTAACACCAATCACGACCCAAAATGACAAAAAGGAACTATACCGTTACATAAGAAAACGTTGTATTTGATTTGAATTAAAATGATCAATCCAACAAAATTTACTTGAGAAAAGTAACATAAGAAAAGTAACAAAATTTATTTAATGACAAACTTGAGAAAAGTAACATAATTTACTTTACAGGTATACTAACTTATTTTTATTTTTATGGGAGTAATTGTAATAGCATACATAATTATTATGATAAAGAGAAAGGTGATAACAATTCCCTATGAATACAAGTAGTTCCAAGTCCCTATGTGAAAAGTTCATAAAGAGATTCCAACTCTAGCAAAAAAAGATCATTCTAATTTACTATGTAAAATAAATCTACTAATATTTTAAATTTTATTATTTAATTTGATATTTAAAAAAATGTAAGGAGAGTTATTATATTATTTTGTGGTTTAATTTGGATATTAAAAAAAATCATTAAGTTGGATCAAGTAGCGTTATTTTCCTTTGGATTAAGAAACCCCAAACTATCCCATCTTTTGAGTAATGGATTTTGGTTTTCAGGGTTAGGGATCTTGAATGATTCACCTTGAAACATTTACAATGCATAATAGATATTCATTGGGTAGGTTGTGGATTTAAGAATATATAAAATCTTAATACATATTTGTTGGTTTGGTTGTGAATTTATTTATAAAAAATTATTATAATTAATCTAAATTTTATTATGAATTTCCAATTCAACACATTATTATTAACTAAAAAATCAATTTTAAGAACATTTATGTAGTACCCATAAAACAAAAATGAATAAACATATAATAACGTATATTTAATAATTAGCAATATAGATCTAAAGTATAGCAAGGTGAAATATGCATCAATATTAACTAGAAAACCTGCCATCTAATTAGGTAAAATCCCAACAATATAATTTATCTATTTACAAAAACTTACATTAGTGTGTATCTGGAATCAGTAGAAGGGTTGGAAAAATACCTAGAAGTAGAAAACTAAAATTAGAGTTACAAATAAACAACAATGGACTAGCTTCCTCTATTCAGCAACAGCAAGCATATAATGGGAAACAAATCTTAGGGGATGAATCTTCTCCCCACCACCCCTCAATTAGAGATTCAGATCCCTCAATCCCTCAATTAGAGATTCAGATCCCTTGAGCCCTCAATTAGAAAATCTATACTAGCTAGAACCCAATCCTCCCCTTAAGACTTAAGGTCTCAATATCCATACAACAAAAACATCGTCATATGCAAGGTGAAATCCAACTCAAGAAAATGGAACCCCCTTCAATGCTCCTCCATCCTCCATATATACCCAAAGTTAGGCATAAATTTAAAATAATAATATTTATTTTAATTGCACTCACATAGCCACATGTCATTCTCATGCAAGTAGCCTATTTTAATATTTATTCTCTCTCTCTCTCTCTCTCTCTCTCTCTCTCTCTCTATATATATATATATATATATATATATATATAATGAAGGAATTGTTTTATATGCATAACCATAAAAAAAATTGATCCAGGTGGATATTGGTAGCCACCCACCTATTCCACTTGAACCCCCACCATTGCTTCTTTCAGTTTTTCAGTTTTTGCACAGTTTACTATTTTTAGCAGTTTTTTTCGGGTCCTGAACTTTCGGGGCCATTTTGAGGCCCTAAATGATGTTTTTTTGGGTATGTTGATGTCGCAAAATGGCATCTAATAATTCCATTTTGTCTCGAGCATTGTAGGCCTCGGATAGATCTTTCCAATGAGCTATCATACGCCTAAAACGGAGATCGTATGCCAAAGTTACGACCCCGGGAAGTTGATGCACCAACTTACCCAAACGGGGCCCACATGACTTTTGGCGCTTCATCTCCCAGGGTTAGGTTTTTGGATGTTTAGGACTTTTGGCATTCCCATTTATTGTAAAAGGGCCTTCAGAGCC
>ML780263.1:1788687-1811111 GCA_009831015.1 Picea engelmannii | reverse complement strand
CTCCTCCCGATTCCAATGAGATATTACACTGATAGGTTCCTCCAAGTAATGTGCCCCAAATGCCCTCTTCAGTGATTTTAATTAACTGATAGCTCAAAATAGTCAAAATCATGGAAATCGTCGAAATGGAACGAAACCAAAGCCACCCTGTGTCGAATGGATTATAATGATGGAATATGATGATAAATGCCAAATGGACCCCACAATGCCTCTCAAATACCCCTGTACTCGCTATAACATCCATCTGGCTACTCTGGTCATCATAAGTCCCTGCCCTGTGATGATGTCCCAAAGTGGGGACATTACACCATATCAACTTTAGAAAAGAAAGGCTTCAGAGTTTCCTTTATAGATGGAGAAGTTCTTATGTGGGATAAAGGAAAAACCATGAAAGAAGCAATCGTTATTGGAAAAGAAGAAGGTGGCTTGTATAAGCTAAAGGGTCACTCAGAAGCAACCATGACCCACGCCATTGAGAATCCATGTGAACTTTGACATAGAATATTAGCCGACATCAACTACAAGGAATTACCCTATGTATGCAAGGCAGCCATAGCTCTACCAAAAATCAATGTTGGCCATGAAGGTGTGTGCAATGGATGTGCACAAGGGAAGAACATCAAGAACCCTTTTCCAAAGAGAGACAATAAAGAAAAAGGAGTCTTAGAACTCATTCACTCAGATGTGTGTGGCCCAATGCCATCATCCTCCATCATTGGGTATGTATACTATGTATCTTTTATTGATGATTATTCTCGTAAAACCTGGGTTTACTTTTTGATATCAAAAGATGAAGTGTTCATTAAATTCAATGAATTGAAATCCTTGATAGAGAATCTTTCTAAAAGAAATATCAAGATACTCAGGTCAGATAATGGAGGAGAATACACCTGAAAAGAGTTTGTAAAATATTGCAAAGATGTCAAGATTAAGAGGGAGTTCACCACTCCTTACAATCCTCAACAAAATGGTGTAGATGAAAGAAAGAACATAACTATAATGGAAGCAATGAAGACCATGATCCATGATCAAGATCTTCCAATGTACTTATGGGCAAAAGAAAAAAAAAACAACAATATATGTACAAAACTGATCGTCCCATAGTGCATTTGGGTTCAATACCCTGGAAGAGATCTTCTCTGAAAAGAAGCCAGAAGTAAGCCATCTCAAAATATTTGGCTGCCCAGTATTTTTACATATTCCAAAAGAGAAGAGAAACAAGTTGGACCTTTCAGGAAAGAAAGGAATATTTTTTGGATACTGTGAGGTCTCCAAGCCCTTTAGAGTTTATATACCAGGTCACCATCATATTGAGATCAGTAGGGATGTGACCTTTGATGAATATGCAATACTCAAGAAATCAAGAAGATGCCAGCTTGAAGACGAATATGAAGATGAACCTATAGCTCCTAGAGTTGCAAAACCAGTGAGGGAATTCATAGCTTCCCTTGATGAGGAAATTCTAGAAGATCATGACATAGTAGAACTTCAAGAACCTCCCCAGATGATGGTCTCCCATAAGAGAAATCCATCTTGGGAAAGGGAACTTATTCAATATGGAGAGAAGTATGATTTCCCCGAAGGAACCACGAGACAAGTGAAGAGACCTAATCCATTCTCCAGTTATATGGATTTCATGTGTGATCTCTTAGAGAAGGAGCGTACCTACTTTGAAGAAGCCATTTAGAAGAAAGAATGGGTAGATGGCATGACAGAAGAATACCAATCCATTATAAAGAATGATGTATGGGAAATAGTTCCCAGATCGAAGAGAAAGGATGTGGTATATTCCAAATGGATTTTCAAAATAAAACATGTTGTTGACAGAAGTATTGAGAAGTATAAAGCAAGGTTTGATGCTCGTGGATTTTCTCAAAAGGAAGGAATTGACTATGAAGAGACGTTTTCTCCTGTAGCAAGATACACTTCAATCAGAACCATCATAGCCCTTGTAGCTAATATGAAGTGGAAGATACACTAGATGGACGTGAAAACAACTTTATGAAATGGTGTCATTGAAGAAAAAGTGTATATAGAACAACCTCAATGTTATAACCCTAATTTGCACCATACATACTTACCTGGAAACAGGCCATCTCAGATTCCTTCTTTGCCAAAACAATACTGAACAAGTCTTTAAAAAACCTCTTTTATAAGGGACCACATGCCCTACTCCATTACTACACGCATGTACACTCTATGTGACCTAAAAAAACCCGCGTGTACCTACAAAATCACGAAAAAAGAAAAGTAGGGTTCGTCCAAATACCTAGCTTCTTCTAGCCTATAAAAGAAGGGTTAGGGTTCCCATTTGGAAGAGGAGAATAAGGGTAAAGAAACTCTACCCAATTGCACAATCCCATTGTCCCAACCCTTTAGCTATCCTTGTGCAAAGAGAGATAGAAAGCAAAGAAGTTGGAGGACATTTGAAGAGGAGCCCAGGATTAGGTTCGCGAAGAAGTGGTCGGTCTCGACATTGTAAGTTGATTCATTAAAGTTAATAATAAAGAAATACTTTTCTCGTCCCACTATATGAGTTCTTCATAGCTTAGTGAGTATATGTTTGAGTCTCTAACCCATTAATCTATAGAACAAATGCATGTAGAGTTTGTTGCTTATTTTGTATGTAGTTCAGTCTTGGGAGGATAGCTGCTAGCAAGTGATCAAGCATGAAGAAAGATCGATATCGAATGTCTGGAACAAGGTATGTTCGTTTAACCATGCATTTTCTTAAAAGAAATGGGGATTAGGTCTGGGACAATAGTAGAAAGTAGGATTCTTTCGGTCTTATCTGCATGAGAGGTTGCTTTGGAGTGGCATACCCTGACCTTAGGTTGGTTGGGGGGATCGTTACAGTATGGTATCAGAGCCTTAGTTCAACGTTGAACTTGGATGGGCCAAAAGGGTGCAATTGAAGTGAATATTCACAGAAAAGTAACTTTGAAGTGACCAGAATTAGAGTCATAGAGAGTCCTTGGAAAAGGTTGGCGTACAGTCGCGCGTGGTAAATTTGGCACCGCACGGGAAACCGTGGCATGCCAGTGTGCACGGTAAATTGTGGCACCGCGCGGAAGATTATTATGTGTAGATGCATGCACTAAAATTAGCCTTGCATGGTAAGCACAAACGTAGTAAGGTGCACATGGGGTGCGCAAGTATTGCTTAACATAGAGGATTTTTGTTGGTACATGCATAAGTATGAGTAAAAGTTATTTTGTGACGGTGTATTCAGTAGTGTGCATAGATATTTGAGAGCGAAGGAATATGTTAAACTTGACATGGTGCATGCATAGGACGGAAATGTGTGTGGAATATCGGTGTGGAGTATTGAAACTGTGCACAGTGGATATTGGCGCACAACACCAGAGTAGTGCGCGTAAGTAGTGGGTACGACGAAGAAGAAATGCACAGTAGATTTAGGTGCGCGGAGAAGCGTTTACCTTGTAATATTGCTATGCACGATAATTTAAATGAACAAGTCAAGTTAATGCTCGTGAAGTCACTTGGAAGGCGAGGAGTCTGAGTTTAAATTGCATAATAATAAAATAAAAATAAACACATAACCGCATTGAAGCATTAATTAAAAAAAGAATTCTGAATTTTAATTTCTTCCGATTTAGATAGATGAAAATAAAATATAATATTACAAGAAAAACTTATAATAAAAGAAAACAAGACTCATAACATCACCAGATAGAAATTGTAATAAAACAGTCAAAAATCCGTTTATGTATTTATATAATCATATTAATCACAAAATTACAAAAGGGTGATGACAATAGTTATCCTGTTGTAAAAAGGGTCATTGAAGAATAGGCCTATCATCTCTTGTACTCTTTACCTCCGCTACTGGCTATTCAAAATTTGTTGAGACATGCTTATCTTAGTTGAAGACTTACTTCAGCTTAGCGATCTCTACCTTTAAAGAAGAGTCTAACCAGACCGGTTGATTTTCTCCAACACTTTCGGTCGCTTCAACCGTAGATTCCTCCTTTTTATGTTGCTTACTCATTTTCTTCTTAGCGGCTGACCTGTTGATGACTAAATCCTTTATAGTGGGATTCATCCTGACTTCTAATCATAATTCTGTAACTAGCTCTGTGTGGAACTTAGTTTGTAGAACGTGTGCAAGGACCCTTTACTCCTTATTCGCAGGAAAGCCTACAATGTTGCTCGAATAACCAGTCTCACTTGACTTATCTTTGTCCATGTATCTCAGGTTGGGGATACCGAAATGTGTCTTTATAGAGAGAAGGAAGTAGAGAAGCTTGAAGATTACTATGGTTATGGATACGCAGATATCTTCATACTTGGGGAGTGTTAATTATTAAACTCCATTTATGAAGTGCAAACAAATTACGTACAAAGAGCATTGGGTTTCCATGCTCGACCAATCCATTTCAAATGATTATATTTTAAGTTTGTTACATGGCGACGTTCAGCTGACATCACATGGCTGCGAAGTACTAAATGAATGAAGTAGGGTGATCTGACTAGTTGTTGCCTGTTCCACGAGTGGTGTATTTGACATGTTGAGACACGTAATACCGCGTCTTGGCGAAAGTGGTTTCGAACAAACCACCTTCTTGTGCAAGTGTATCTCGGAAGGCACTGCGCATCAGCGTTCTAGAGACTTGGGTCTTATCTAGAGTTGTCATGGTGATAACACCAAGAAACCGAGAATGATAATGCTAATGTGTATGTTGAATCGAAATGGTGCATATTCTCATGAATTGTTGATTTGTTAGTCTGATTAGTTTTGATGGCTACACGTTTTGAAGAATTAACAATAACTTGGTCAGGTCAGACCAGTGCAGAGTCTGTAGGAATGGAAGAGGAACAGGGGAATTACAGTCATCTAGAGAAGAGAAGAGGGATGGATGTCCATTTGGGCATGGAAAGAACGAACTCCAATGGACTTGGAGAAGAAACGAATGAAGATATGAATATGGTTGAGACCATAAATAATTTACAGAAGGATTTCCAAAGCCATAAAGCTGATAATGAAAGGCTTATGAAAGCTAAAGAGTATCAGGATGACCTCAACATAATAGAGAAGAAATTGATTAAGGATAATGACTCAAGTAGATCTAAGAGTCACAAATCTTCAGAGGAGAAGGAAGAAGTAAAAAGTGTTGGTAGACATCAACATCATCCCCATAGGCATTCCCATAAGACAGAAGGAAACAACTCAAGTCTATCCCCTGTCAGAGGGTATAAGAGATCTGGGGTGGATGAGTTGTGAGGAGAAATGAACAAAATCAAACCTCCTACATTTGATGGTGAGCAAAAGAAGGATGAAGATGCTGAAACATGGTTTCTATGCATGAGGAAGTATTTTCAATTGCATAATTATTCTTTTCATGATGAAGGTAGAATCACTATCTATCAACTCAAAGGAAAGGCCTCCATGTGGTGGGATCAACTTGTGCAGGTACAACACATTGTAGAGAAAAGTGTTACTTGGAGAGAATTCAAGAAGTATTTTGAGAAGAAGTACTTGACCAAGAGATACTATGACAAGAAAATGAAAGAGTTCTTTGAACTCAAGCTTGGAATTACAACAATAGATGAATATCAGAGAAGGTTTCTGGAACTGTTGAATTATGTCTCTTTCATTAAGGATGAGACAATCAAGATTCAATGGTACTTAAGTGGATTTCCATCGTTCATCAGTGAAAAAATACAATATGATGATCCCAAGACATTAGAAGAGACCATAAGGAGAGCTAAATGCTTATATGACCAGTTGAAAGCAAGACCATCTTTCCAAAAGGCTTGGGAAGAAAATAAGAAATTCAAGATGGATCAGAGGAAGAAGGGAGATAAGCCACCATTCTTTAGAAATAATACACAATGGAAGAAAATGCATAAGGAAACCATAGTGATTGACATAGGGAGTCAAGGGCCAAGACAACCACCTATGCAATGTTGGGGTTGTAAAGGAGACCATAGGTTCAAAGATTGTCCTCACAGAGGAAAAAATGGTAGGTCTTTTCACAATGTACAATGAGCTGAGATAGTAGAGGACATGAGAAAAAATGTGCCAAGGATTTATGTAGCCCTGGACAACAAGCAAGCAGAGTATCAGTCCCACATGATTGAAGTGGAAGGTATGATCAATAACCAAACCGTTGTTATTTTAATTGATTCATGAGCTAGCCATATTTGTATAGACCCTAAGTTGGTGGAAATTTTGGAATTGCCAAGAAGAAAACATGAGAAATCCTGTTTGGTGCAACTGGCTATAGGATTTAGAAGAAAAGTTAATGAGATGGTTAAGTCATGTCTCATAGACATGAATGGACTAAATACTAGGGTATATTTTAACATCTTACCCTTAGGTTCCTATGATTTTTTAATTGGGATGGATTGGTTGGACCCACATCATGCTCTATTGGATTGTCATAATAAAGCATTCACTTACTTTGATGAAGAAGGGAACCAAAGGAAAGTACAGGGAATTCCCAAGGTAGTAACCGTTAGAGAAATTTCAGCATTGCAGCTGAAGAAATGTTATAGAAGAGGATTTCAAATATTTGCAGCTCATATGGAGGAGACACCTAAAGACAAGGTGCCAAATTTGGAGAATTATGCAGTCCTGAAAGAGTTTAAATATGTATTCAAGGAAGTACCAGGACTACCCCCAAGGAGAGACCTCGATTTTTCTATAAATCTGACACTAGGAGAAGCTCTCGTGTCAAAGAATCCTTACAGAATGAGTACACTAGAATTGAAGGAGTTGCAAATGCAGCTTGACGAACTTCTGAAGAAGGGGTATATACGCCTAAGTGTATCACCTTGGGGTGCCCCATTCTTGTTTGTGAAAAATAAAGATGGAACGTTAAGATTGTGCATTGACTTCACACAATTGAATAAAGTGACTGTTAAGAACAAATATCCTCTACCAAGGATTGATGCCCTCTTTGATCAATTGAAGGATGTAAGGATATTTTCAAAGATATATCTCAGACCATGATACCATCATGTAAGAATTAAAGAAGAAGATATTATCAAGACCGCCTTCAAGACAAGGTATGGTCATTATTAGTTCACAGTGGTACCATTTGGATTGTCAAATGCACTAGTTGTTTTCATGTGCTTAATGAATGGTGTTTTTCGAGAGTATTTGGACAAGTTTTCCATTGTATTTTTGGATGACATTCTTATATATTCCAAGTCAAAGGAAGAGCATGAACATCATATGACGATGGTGTTGCAAGTATTAAGGGAACATCAGTTGTATGCAAAATTGAGCAAGTGCTCATTTTATCGGAAACAAATTCATTATTTGGGGCATATCATCTCCAAAGATGGGATAGCAGTGGACCCTGAGAAGGTAGAAGCCATTAGAGAATGGTCAACACCAAAGAATGTGATAGAGGTCAGATCTTTCATGGGCCTTGCAGGTTATTATAGGAGATTCATTGGAGGATTCTCGAAGATAGCACACCCAATCACTTCCTTGCAAAGAAAGGGTATGAAGTTTCAGTGGACGTCGGACTGTGAAAGGAGTTTCCAACATTTGAAGCAGTTATTGATAAGTGATCCAATACTAAGGATTACAGACCCAAATGAAGATTTCATTGTATGCACAGATGCATGTAATGAAGGACTGGGTGGAGTCCTCCGTCAAAATGGATTCATGATATGTTATGAATCAAGGAAGTTGAAAGAGCATGAAAGCAACTATGCCACTCATGATTTGGAGTTGGAAGCCATAGTACATACCCTGAGGAAATGGAGACACTACCTCATGGGAAATAGGTTTGAGATAAGAACAAACCACAATGGTTTGAAATATTTATTTGATCAGCCAAATCTAAATGCTAGACAAAGCAGATGGTTAGAATTTCTAAGCGAATATAACTTTGATATAAAACATATCAAAGGGAAATAAAATAAAGTGGTTGATGCGCTCAACAGGAGGGTTCATGAACTACGTGCTATAGCCATCAGCATGTATCAGACTGATGTTAAAAGAAAGGTTTTAGAGGCTGCAAATACAGATCTGCAGTACAAACAATTGGTAGCGATGCTCCAACAGAGTAAGATACTTCGGAAGATGGATATTTATAAGTTGGGAGTAGATGGAATATTTCTGCACAAGAACAAAAATTTTGTACCAAATGTCCAGGACTTGAAATGTATAATTTTCCATGAGATGCATAATGCTCCTTATGCAGGGCACCCTGAATATCAGAAAACCGTAGCAGCAGTCAATAGCCAATAATTATGGCCAGGTATGAAGAGAGAAAATGTAGAATACATTGCTAGGTGTATGGAATGATAGAAAGTTAAAACAGATCATATGCACCCAGTAGGATTGTTGCAACCTTTGCCCATTCTTGAATGGAAATGGGAAGTGGTGACAATGGATTTTATTATGTGATTACCCACAACAGGCAAGCTACATGATTCAATTATGGTAGTGGTGGACAAGCTTAAAAAAGCTGCCCATTTTATTCCACTAAAAACTACTCACAAAGCAGCAGATGTTGCTAATATTTTCATGAAGGAAGTGGCATGATTGCACGAAATTCCTAAAACGATTGTGTTTGATATCGACCCGAAATTCACCTTGAATTTTTGGAAAGGATTGTTCAAAGGATTCAGAACGAATCTGAACTTTAGTACATCTTACCATCCTGAGACTGATGGATAGACAGAGAGGGTGAATAGAGTGATAGAAGATATGTTGAGAATGTATGTGATGGATAAACCATCAAAATGGGAAGACTACCTACATTTAGTTGAATTCGCTTATAACAATGGGTATCAGGCATTATTGAAAATGAGCCCATTTGAAGCACTTTACAACAGAAGGTGAAATACTCCAGTAAGATGGGATAATCCACCTGATAGAACAGTAGTTGGGCAAAAATTGCTCAAGGAGATGGAGGACCAAATGTTAAAAATTAATCAGAATTTGAAATCTTCTCAAGATAGACAAAAAAGTTGTGCTGATAAAAACAGAATCCATAGAGAATTCAAAGTGGGTGATCATTGTTTCCTGAAAGTGAAAGCTAACAGGAGATCCCTGAAGCTAGGAATACGCCAAGTTAGCAGCCATATTTTGTGGACCATTTGAAATCCTAGAGAGGATTGGTTCAGTTGCTTATATGATTGCATTTCTTGCATCTATGTCTGTTCATAGTGTCTTCCATGTATCATTGCTAAAGAAATATATACCCGATGCTAGTCATGTTATTGATTGGAATGTTATTCAAGTGGAGCAAGAAGGCACTTTCCAAGTGCATCCGGTTTGCATCCTATATCGAAAAATCAAACAACTCTGGAATCGAAACATAGGGATTGTAAAGGTCCAATGGACCTGGTACGGACCTGAAGATGCTACTTGGGAGGATGAAGATGCAATGTGGGAAGAATACCTACATCTTTTTGAAGAATTTTAAGAATTTTGTTGTATATGGGTACATGATGCACTAAGGACAGTGCATAAATAAGGGGAGGGGATTGTAATATCCCTCTGCCGAACCCAAATGTAAATATAATCCAAGTATATTTAAGCTAGTCAGTTGTTTAGACATAATTTTTGTAATACACCTTTCATGGCATGGTGCGCACATATACTGCGCAATAAAGGGATGTAATGTGCACATTTCTAAATACCGCTTGGATTAACTTAGGTGCACGCAACCTTAAAGATAGAGGATACAACACACAGTAACTAAGTGCCCACAATATTAAGGTCAACGAACCTTTGTGTATATAATATGCTTTATAGGTTGGTGAGCCAATATTATAAGCCAGAATGATTATGTCTTGGAATTAGGCCAACGCGCCTAGATGTTAAAGGCTAGAGTGCCTACTTTGTACATGACTCATGATTAATATAAAATACATTACTGCACGCAAACCGACCATGATAAAAGTGATGGGGGACTAAACTTCACCAGTTAGGGAAAGGGAGGGACAAAAGTCAATTGAATATTATATTAATATTTCCTAAAACATAAAGTATGGATAATTAGTTTATCCTAAGTTCTAAAGTTGGGGAAAAGTGGACAAAAGTAACTTCCAATATGACAAGTGTCAAGTTGGGGACATGCATTCATATCGTGGGGAAACTTAGCTCAGGCGGGGATTTTTCTCACAGATACCTTACGAATGGGGGAACGGAGACCATCAGGCTGACCATCACTTTTGACAAATAGTTCATAGTGATTCCAAACCACACTCAGTTATCCAGTCAATGACTCCATGACCATTTCACTCATACATTCTGTTATCCTTGAGACAACCATTTCACCTTTCCGAAGCCTATTTCCCCATCCTTTTTGGTAGGTGTACCTGGTTAGCTTGGAGTGGGATTGAAGAAGTGGGTTTTCAGGCCCTTGAGCAGTTCTCTAAGCGAGAGAATTGTTTGGGATTGATCTGCATAGGTGCTAAAATGCAACTACAACTTTCTGAGACTTCTGGTCCGGCCTGTGGCTGAAGTCCTAGAAGGGAAGTGGGGCAGTTGAGGGGTTGTTGAGAAGAGAAGGGGCAAACTTCCTTGGGTGGGACAGACATGTGGGGAATGAGAGGCTGTAGGTTTTTATTTGAGTGAGCACCTGAGATGGAGTCTTTCCTGTTGTCCATGAGGCTTAGCCTAGATAGGAATCCCTTTGCTCTGGGTGGAGTTTAGTCCCAGCTCAGGGGTGATTCACTGTTGAGAGTGATGAATAGTGTAGTCTATGGCTGGGAGGTTCGTGGAAGGTCTATAAGCAATTGGTGATAGTCTTTCTAAGATAAGTACCAATTGTATGATATATGGATATGTTGTTTTGTTATTTTCATGCCTATGTTATGATTTTATCATATATGTGACTATGATTGCTTGTGTTCTTATGGGTAATTTCCTATAAATAATGCATATCGGTAATTACTGTTATTTTAATATAAAAGTCGTATGTTACATAAAGTAATTGTTTGTTTATGTTTAGATGTAAAGCTTCCGTGAGTGTGATGTACGTATATGTTTTAGTTTCATGTAGTCTAAAGAGTAAATTTAGGTGGCATTGCTTAGTTGACTACTGGGTATGCTACTGTATGTTCCGCAGTATGGGAATGAAAGTGTTCCCTAGAGTAGCATGGCCCGACCTGATGGTTGGGAATGTTACTGACTGGCGTCAGAGCATGAGTGGTTGCTTTGGAGTGTCGTACCCCGGCCTGAGGTTGGTTGGGGGTATTGTTACACTTCAGGTATGGTAGAGTCCAGAGAGGATCTTCCTTAACCAAGGTAAGTATGTAGTTGAAATCCTAAAGAGGTTTGATATGTTGGAGTGAAAGTCCATGAATACACCCATGGAAATAAATTTGAATCTCCTGGTCGACACTTCGTCAGAATTGATTGATGTTATGTTGTATAGACAAATCATTGGATCACTAATGTATCTGATGAACACCAGACCAAATATATGTTTTGTTGTGAACACTTTGATTTAGTTTCTGGTAGAACCCATACATGTTCACCTAGTTGCTGCAAAACTTGTGATCATGTGCCAACTTAATTGTTGTGATGATGTGTCATCTTAATTATTGTGATGATGTGCCAACTTAATTGTTGTGATGATGTGTTGGCTTAATTGTTGTGATGATGTGCCATCTTAATTTTTGTGATGATGTGTCAGCTTAATTGTTGTGATGATGTGTCAGCTTGATTATTGTGATGATGTGCCATCTTAATTGTTGTGATGATGTGCCAACTTAATTGATGTGGTGATGTGCCAACTTAATTGCTGTGATGATGTGTCATGTTAATTGTTGTGATGATGTGCCAGATTAATTGTTGTGATGATGTTCCAGCCTCGTGCTGTGATGATGTTCCAGCCTTGTGCTGTGATGATGTGACCAGCCTCATACTGTGATGATGATGTATTAGTTTTTATATTAATCCATGTTGATGCAGATGATGATATCATTCCAGCTCTCTATTGAGAATGATGATACTAATGATGAGAATTTTTTTTGATGATTTACATATACGCCAGTCAGTGTTCCAAGATGTTGTTGATGATGTTTCCCTCTCTCTCGCCTGATGTTGTTGTAGAATACCCTTCTTGTTAAGGGGGAGTGTTGAAATAATGTGACTGTAAAGAGTATTCTATTTATTATTGATGTATTATTCATTATATCAATCCCCTTTTGTGGATTGATTATGTCGAGTATTGTAAATGACCAAATCCTCTTTTGTGGATTGGTCAAACCCTAATTGTAATAGGCAGAATGAGAATTCGCCCCCCATAATATATTAAAGTGATTATAACCACCCAGAATAAGAAGTCAACCCTGCCAGTGAAAACACACCTCATTTCACACCTGCCAGAATGTATAAGTAAGAGAGGCTAGCACCTCATTTGTTCACTCACTCACTTGTTCATCAGAGCAAAAGCTTTGGAGCTGCAGTTGGAGAAGAAGGAAGAGAGAGAGAGAGAGAGAAGTGCATTCTCGGGAGAGGAATTTCTGTATTGTTTGAGTTATCTCTTGGAATTGTATTGGATATCTATATTAAAGAAGTTTTTGCTGGGTTTTCTCCCCCATGAGGGTTTCCCAAGATAAATGATGTGTCTCTTGTGATTGTATATTTCTCAGTGATCCTATCTATGCTATGGTTATCTAGTGAATGGAAAAGAAACTTAATAATAGCTTAAACCTTAACACAAAGGAAGTGCAACATGTTTCAAAAGGCACATGAATTTTTGAGGAAGAGTTGGAATAGTTTCCATCTTTGAATTTATAGTTTGTATTGCAAAGGACACATGATTTTTTGAGGAAAAAAGAGTTGGAATAGTTTCCATGTTTGAATTTAGATTTTATTGTATGCATCCTATTTCTCTTTTAGTTATTTTAAAAGCCATTAATTTGGTAGAAGATTATCATTTAGACATATTTTTATGAGTAGTTTATAATCCTATTTGGGATATAGTTTGAAAAAGGTATTTATGGAACTATTTTTGTATGGATAGTGAACTTGTCTTTAAAAACTTTCGTGCTCCTTTTACCTTAATGGGAAATATTTATTCTTCCTTAGGTAATGCAAGTGAAATAAAATGTAAAAAAAAAATATAATTCCATTTGGATATGAATAGAAATGGCTATTTTTCCTTTGGAAAAATAAAGTGTTGAAATCCCACTTTCTTCTATATAGGCTATCGATATGCAAAGCCCAAAAGCTCCTTCATAATTCTTGTATGACAATTTATACACAAGTTGTGAAACCAAACTATCATGTAACTAAATTATACCATTGCAACTTCCTTCTCTTCATGTCTATCAACAATGTGTTTCCACATCATCAGAGTCGATGTACATTTCATCCTATTACCTTCCTCCTCCCATTAGCATCTTCATTTTATTCTTCATAGTCAATAGCTTATTAATCATGGTCGCAACTTCCTTCTCTTAAAGACTATCAACGTTGTGTTTCCACATCATCAGAGTCGATCTAAATTTCATCCTTTTACCTTCCTCCTCCCATTAGCACCTTCTTTTCTATTCTTCCTAGTCAATAACTTATGAATCATGGTCTTGTTGATGTCTACCTCACCGACATAACTATTTCCTCACTAGTGACTATAATAATTATAAGCACCTTGTTAGTAATCACATATGTGGCCACTTGATTTGCTGGTAAACTCTGTGTTGACCATCCTCTTGTGGATAATTAGATTATCAACAATTGTCTTGTAAAGACAACTTACTTAGTCAATACTTTGTGGATTCTTCCCTTGTTTACAACACCTATGTCAAGGATCATCCTTTGTCACATCATTTATAAATAAATCCTCTATCAATATACACTTTGTTTATGATTATCTTAACAATGATATCATCATTAATAAAAAAAAATTGTAAATCACACTCTTATAAAATTAACAATAAAATCCTTAAATATACCAACTTTTCACAAATTTTTGTACCAATAAAATAATTAATAAAATCCTTAAATATACTAACCTTTTCGCAAATTTTTATACCAATAAAAAAAATTGATCTTCTCAATATTTGGAATCTAAAATTAAAATAAATATACACTAATAATATCCTCCTCTAATAAAAACACACACTTTGAAAGGTTAAAGTGGATTCTTTTTCAAAGGGTAGAAACAGGGTATAAAAAAATACAACATTTGTTTTTGTCTTGTATTCCGACACATTGGGATTCTCAAATACATGAATAGGTGGAACTTGGACTTCCACCGATTTAACACCAATCGCGACCCAAAACGACAAAATGGAACTATACCGTTACATAAGCAAACGTTGTATTTGATTTGATTTAAAATGATCAATCCAACAAAAAAGGACAAACTTGAGAAAAGTAACATAATTTACTTTACAGGGATACTAACTTACTTTTATTTTTAAGGGAGTAATTGTAATAGCATACATAATTATTATGATAAAGAGAAAGGTGATAACAATTCCCTATGAATACAAGTAGTTCCAAGTCCTTATGTGAAAAGTTCATAAAGAGATTCCAACTCTAGCAAAAGGAGATCATTCTAATTTACTATGTAAAATAAATCTACTAATATTTTATATTTTATTATTTAATTTGATATTTAAAAAGTTAAGGAGAGTTATTATATTATTTTATAGTTTAATTTGGATATTAAAAAAAATCATTAAGTTGGATCAAGTAGCCTTATTTTCCTTTGGATTAAGAAACCTCATACTGTCCCATCTTTTGAGTAATGGATTTTGGTTTTCAGGGTTAGGGATCTTGAATGATTCACCTTGAAACATTTACAATGCATAATAGATATTCATTGGGTAGGTTATGGATTTAAGAATATATAAAATCTTAATACATATTTGTTGGTTTTGTTGTGAATTTTTTTATAAAAATTTATTATAATTAATCTAAATTTTATTAAGAATTTTCAATTCAACACATTATTTTTAACTAAAAAATCAATTTTATGAAAACTTGTATAGTACCCATAAAAAGAAAATGAATAAACATATAATAACGTATATTCAATAATTAATAAAGCATATTCAATAATTAACAATACATATTTAAAGTATAGTAAGGTGAAATATGCAACAATATTAACTAGAAAAACTGTCATCTAATTAGGTAAAATCTCAACAATATAATTTCTCTATTTACAAAAACTTACATTAGTGTATATCAGGAATCAATAGAAGGGTTGGAGAAATACCTAGAAGTAGAAAACTAAAATTAGAGTTACAAATAAACAACAATGGACTAGCTTCCTCTATTCAGCGACAACAAGCATATAATGGGAAACAAATCTTGGGGGATGACTCTTCTCCCATCCACCCCTCAATTAGAGATTCAGATCCCTCGATCCCTCAATTAGAGATTCAGATCCCTTGAGCCCTCAATTAGAAAATCTATACTAGCTAGAACCCAATCCTCCCCTTAAGACTTTAGGTCTCAATATCCATACAACAAAAACATCCTCATATGCAAGGTGAAATCCAACTCAAGAAAATGGAAACCCCTTCAATGCTCCTCCATCCTCCATATATACCCAAAGTTAGGCATAAATTTAAAATAATAATATTTATTTTAATTGCACTCACACAACCACATGTCATTCTCATGCAACTAGCTCTCTCTCTCTCTCTCTCTCTCTCTCTCTCTCTCTCTCTCTCTCTCTCTATATATATATATATATATATATATATGTTTCTAATGAAGGAATTGTTTTATATGCATAACCATAAAAAAAATCCACCTAAATATACTATTATTGTTTTGTAGGTGAAGAATTCGACATTTTTCCACCACAGGGAAATCCCACACTTTCACTACTACAAACATAGTGCCCTAATATCACTATGTTTTCTTAATTAACTCCTTGAATGCCTAATAAGCAACAATCACAACAACCATGCATCAAATCAATTCAATCACATGGGTTTACTTCCACCCTCATCCAATCATGCCATCTAATTCACATCTAGATCATCACCCCACACATCAAATAATCTAGCTCGCCATGGCATGTGCTCTCTACCATAACTACCATAAGAGTCACCCATCATGGTCTAATTGTAATAATCATAAAATTTCCACGTCACATCTTTAGGGGAGTGCAAGTACAAATCCAACCATCTCTCTGACTTTCAACATCAAGCAATATGACCTCCTCAGCCATAGTTGGTCTCTATGACCCCTAGGCCTCATATGGTGGTACCAAGCATTCAGGATATTATGTTAACCCACGTACCCCAATAATCTCAAAATATTGTCCCAAACTTCCTTCTATAGCCCCAACCAAGCATTCAACTCCAAGCATCGAAAGTTCATCATCACAACTTTGTAAATGAGTATAACTCTAATCCTCTTCTTGGAATTTCAATCTCAGAGGAGGTATAGGACACACTAGTATAATATTGTTGATTGCATCTATCTTTCTAGGCCCATGCAATAGCTCTCCTCTCTAAATCCACTTGACATTATGAAATCAAGACTTATTTATAATCATAACATCATCATCTCATCATGAACATCAAATAATTGTATGGGGTCATATGCCATCATGAAAACTTAACATAAATATAAAAAAACTGCATTCTACTACATGCCATCATGAGAAGATTACATCAGTATAACATGAATATCAAATAAATACATGCTACCATATTCCATCATGAGAACATAACATCATCATAACATAAATATAAAAAAAAACATATGATATCCATCACATGCCAACATGAGCATAATAGTACCACGTGCAATAAACTTTATATGGTTAAAAATAGCATAAATGTACATGACATCATCGTAAGAAACATAAAATTGCATAACATCACGAAATACTCCTATCATGATAGTTAACACAACAATAACTTTTGCAGAAACATAAGAATTGGTACTACATGGTCATATATACAAATTGAAGGATAAGTCTAACACTCAATTTAGAAAGTCGCTTCTATCAACTTATATTTACAAACACTAGTCTTATCTTAATTCACTTCTAGAATTAGTTAAATCTCAGATTTAGCAAATAATATGAGTTGTAGCAAAGCATATACCACATGCAAACTAGTTTAGAATTGCATTCACTTAAAATTAGGTTTTACATTCACATGAATAAAACATTTTTCACATGTGTAGGTTTCAACTTGTTCTTTTCTATTTTTTAGATACACAACACTCCTATAAATAATAGGCAATGACAAAGTTCTTTAGCATTTGATTGCTACAATAGCAACATAAGTTTGTTTTTTCTATGATATCATTCTTGTGCTTGAATGTTGTTCATTTTATTCCTTTGTTTTTGTTTTGCACAATGCTTTTGCATGATTTTAACTATATTTTACAACAGTGATCAAGCCTTGAATTGGTATTAAAGAAAGCAAGTTACAAAGCTAGTAGGTTGAAGGAGGAAAATATTTAGTTTCTCATTGTCCCATTAGATCCATAAGAGGCTTGGTCTGTAGTCCTAGTAGTTGAATAAGTTTAAGAGGGTGAATACTTCAAATTTGAAGATTCATTGACATCAATAATGGTAATAGGGTGAATACATGAATATCTGTCCCACGTTTTAGCAAAATGTGGCGATGAAAATTTGAGATTTTACATATTTTTTAAATTGAAACCCTCAAAACTCATATATGTATTGTGAATTTTGATGTGGAGTTAAAATCAATTTGTAGTGAATTGTGTTGTCTTTATAATGAAAATTTTCAATAAATAATAATGGCATTTAATGTGTCAAATATGCATTTGATTAAATGCTCGTCCTTGAAAATTTCTATAAAAGTTAATAAGTGAATTTTGTTCTCAACACCTAACTCAGTGTTCAATTAATAATTTTCGAAAACAAATTATACAAGCATGATCTATGCATAATGTAGTAGTGCATGTTTCTTTTTTTTTGGGGGGGGGGGGGGGGGGGGGGGGGNGGGGTGTTGGGATTATATTTTTTATTATTTTTCAAAGACGACAATTCAATATTTGAATCATATTTTATACATCTTTGTGTTCCCGAATATTTTTTCACTTGTTAATTACATAAAATAAAAAACCATAAATACCCTTTTGAAGAGGAAGCATCCATGGAGTGCACACATATTTTTTATTCTTTCTTGGTTTTGTAGTTTTTAAGTTACATATTTTTTTTATTTTGGATCCTTCACTACTCGGGAGAAAATTATTTTGTATAAGTTTTATAAAAAATAAAATAATATCCTATAAAATAAAAAATGAGAAAATTGTGTCATTGGATAGAGAATTCAATGAAATATCTACACGCACAAAGTCCACCAACATCCATGGAAGAGATGAAGGGATTTCACCTACTATAAGTTGTAAGTCCATGAAAACTTGCAAAAATGGGGAAGGACTCTTGATTTTCAATCCCTTAATAGGTATAATCCTCGAGCAAGGGTTTTAAAATGCCTCGATCAAGGGCTCTAAAATCCCTCGATTAAGGTATTTTAAAACCATCAATTGAGGTAATTTTGAAATATATATTTTTTTTTTCTTAAAAGTATTGATCAAAGTTCAACCTCAATTGAGGTTTTAATCCTTACTTGAGGTCTTAAAACCTCCATCTAGGTAAAGCCCTGATCGAGGGCCTGCATAGGCCATTTAACATGTATGGTTTTCCAAAAAATAAGATTGTTATTCATGGATTCACCCAACATCAAACTTACTCACCCTCAAATCCTTTAGTTTAAGGGGAAAATTATGATTTTTGGAGCATCTAGATGAAGACACTATTTTGTTCTTAGGATTTATGGGATCTAGTTTAAACTATATACCCAATGCCAACTAATAAAGTTACTTACAACACATGGATGTAGGATAAAAGAGATAAATCAAAAGAGAGTAAGGAAAATGACTCAAAAAAAATCTTGTTTATTTAATAATCCATGCATAAGTCAATTTTTCCTAGAATTACAGTAGCAATGAAGTCAATGGAATCATGGAATATACTACAAAATGCATGTCAATGCACAAAAATGGTAAAATTTATCAAACTTCAAATGATAAGGAGATATTTTGAGAAATTATCAATGAAAGAGTTGGAATGTATGCATTATTTTTTCACCCACATTATGGGGATTGTAAATATAGTGATGTCACATGGGGAGATTTTGATATATTAAAATATATTTGAGAAAATATTATAAATTTTGATGCTTAGATTTGATGCAATCATGGTTAGGATTGAGGATTCATAGGATTTGGATTTATTTTCCATTGAAGCTCTCATGGGATTGCTTCAAATACATGATCAATTAATGAATAGATCTATAGATCCTACCTCTCTTGAACAAGTATTTGAATCACAAGATAGCATTAATGATCAAAAAACAAAATAACAAAGAATTCATCTTGAGGAAAATATTAATTGAATAGAGGCCAAGGAAAAGGAGGATCTATAGGTAGAGGAAAATTCCTAGAAGAGGCTAAGGTAAAGGAAGAATCAGTAACTATGATGGAGGTAATTGATTTTTTGGTAAATCCCATATTCAATGACATTATTGTAAAAAATATTAATAATATGATTTTGAGTGTAGGAAAAAAAAACTTGATATGTATAAGTGGAGGGACAATTTTGTAGAAGAAATTGAAGAGTATGGTTTTATGTTTTTCACTTGTAATATGGTTGAAGAATATTTAGAAGATGTTTTCCTTTTAGATAATGGTGGTAGAAATCATATACTAGGTAATAAGAACATATTATCTAGCTAGGATGAATCAATGCAATCTCAAGTAAAATCTTGGAAACAAGACAAAGATGTTATTAATGGGTAAAGACATCACCTTAATAAAAACAAAGCAAGTTCGATAAAAATATATTTATAATGTTTATTATACACCTTGTTTATAACACAATTTCCATAGTGTTGGACAACTAGTCAAAAAAGGATATCAAGTTGTTCTTAAAAAGTTATTGTAGTAGTGACTATCTAGATGATTTACTCCATAGGATATTGTATAAATTTATTAAAAACCCATTCCATTGTTGATCAGTTAATAACAACTAAAAATAGATAAATATCAGAATTGTTATTAAAGTGTTGCGTTTTCCAATGTAAAGTGCCAACTGAACTGAGAATTACTTTGACCACTTGTATGGTAAAGAGTAAGAAGTGGTAGCATTTAAACTAAATTCTCTACTCTTTTTTTCTCTTCAATATCCTCTTTCTTTACCATGAAATAAAATGAGGTTTTTAAGGAAAAGAAAAATTCCAATAAGTAGAAACAAAAATGAAACATGATGAAAAAAATAAACCATTTTATCAAAATTGGTAAAGGATATGAGTCTCAAAGATGCAATTCAAAATTTTACAAATATTGGCTATTAATGTGGTGGAGACAAACTTTGAAGAGAAAACAAGTGATTGTGAAAATTTGGTTCCAAATGAAAATTACAAATGAGTAGGGTAAGAGAAAAAATTGATTGAGGTGAGGTAAGGGCTCAAGAGAAAAAGAGTGCAGGAATCCCTAACTACACCACATCATATTGTATATTTATTGTGTTCGAAAAGTATAAGGAAGTATAAAGGACATGTACGACACAATTGGATAATCAAAATTTCAGTTGAAAAAAAATGTGGTATTGCATCATAATATTGTTCTAACGGGTAGAACCATGAATATCAAGGTATTCACTCTAAGATAATATTATTATTTGGGCATGGTGAAAGAGCTCCCAATATATAATTTTTTAGTTTATTGATCAAGTATCATATTTTTTAGTTTATTGATAAGTATCATAGATGGCACTAGGCTAGATTCATAAAAAGTTGGATTATGCGATAATTGTTTAGAATATTCACGGTGTAAGTTGATTGAAATTGTTGTAGAATGGTGTTCCTTCTTGATAAAGTTATAGAAAGAAAGAGCCTCCAAAGTTCATTCTAGTATGTATCCTAAATTTATAGAAGACGACATTAATCTATTTATTCTAAGAAATATTGTAATAGAATTATGGGTAGAACATTTCTAGCCAAGGAAATTATATGTTCAACACAAGCATGTCCTTTCAAATAAAGACTCAACCAAAAAAAACTCTCACGAGGATTTTGAATCTTCTTGAATATATAAATCAACACATATTGTTAACTTACACATGTTGTTAGAAATAATAAATTAAAAATAATAGAAAACGAGTAAGGGCAATAAGGTAAATATGTTAAATAATATAAATTGTTTTGTGATCAAGGATAATTTTAAGGATGGAAATTTATCTTAGAATGTATAAACCTTGGATAATCTTACTAGTCCTTAATATGCAAAGTATAAAATGTTTGGAGATATTTTTGTAAAAGTATTCAAATTTCTAAGGATTTTATAAAGTTTGTATAAAATTTGGGCTATTTTTAAGGTAAAATAATTTTAGTATGTAGAATTTGGATGAATCACTTTTACAAAAAAATGGAAATTGGAAAATCGTTTTTTGGGGAAAACATGGAAAAATATCCCATGGGATATATATAACCCCTAAAATGTTCCCTATCTATGATTTGAACTTACATAGTTTAGTGTACAAAAATTTATAGAATTCTTTCCCTTTTGTGACAATATGCACATGTATAACTCTATATAGAATAATTCTCCTCCAATATTTACTAGAGTTAATTTAGAGATATATAGCCTCCACATATTTTAGATGATTAAATATGTTTTTCATGACAAAAAAAAAGCAGAAACCACCATAATAATCAACCATAAGTCCTCCCATGTTGTTAAGAACCAAATATCAATATAGCATAGAAAATCCTCAGAAAAAGTACTCAACGCCTTGAAAACGAGATAATTTCAGATAATAAGCCTCTTCGAGGGGGAAACCTCCTTTTACCCCACTTAAATGTTCAAGTACAAGATGATTCAAAATGAAAATGTCTCCTTGGTATATATAGGAGACTAGGAGGTATAATTACAACTAATGGCCTAAAGCCGACATAAATAAAATAACATGACTAATATAATATGCCCCAATTAAGGGGTAATGAGCCAATATTAGGGCTTAACATGCCCCTCCCCTTGAGAAAAGTTTTGTCTGCAACGCTTGAGTAACTCTGGATGCTTCTGTATAAATGTCTCATCTTCCCAAGTGGAATCTTCAGCCGGTACTTTCCTCCATTTAATGAGATATTCTGAAATGGATCTATTCCTCAGCTGGTGAATTCTTGTGTCAGTGATGGCTTCAGGCTCCAATATGATTTTTCCTTCCTTGTCAAGTTCTGGAAATATAGTTTGAACTGGGATCGTGTCACCTATAACCTTCTTTAAGCATGAAACATGAAAAACTGGGTGTACTCGTGAATATGCAGGCAACTCCAATTTGTATGCCATAGTACCAATCTTTTGCAACACCTTATAAGGGCCATAGTACTTTGGTGATAATTTATTATCCTTCTTGGCTTTCTTGAGGGACATTTGTTTGTATGGTTGTAGTCTTAAAAATACC
>ML780263.1:1726221-1766362 GCA_009831015.1 Picea engelmannii | reverse complement strand
CTATATTGATGTTTGGTTCTTAACATATGGTATCAGAGTTCAAGGTCTTGGGGTTTCGCTGCTACATCTGAGACACCGTGGAATTTTCGCTATAACTTTTTTTCTACAACGTTTCAGAAGGAACGGCTTGGAGGGTATTTAGACGACAGATCAAGGTATGTTGGGTTAAAAATTTAGCTCCTGAGGACTTATACTTTCGGAGATATAGCTTGTACAAGATGTTTGGTTCTTAACACTTATTATTCAAGAAATAAAATTCGTTAGGAATTAGGATCAGATTTCATCCTTTAGGACACTAATAAATCATTCTCTAAATAAGGCATCTGAAATACCTTTGTTCTAAAATCCAAGTTCTCAAAGCAAGCTATAAAGTCTTTCATTGTACCAGATTGTTTCAACTAGGTCAAATGACCCAAATGGTGTGTATCTGTGTCAAAGCATTCATAAATATCGACCTCAAACTTTGTCCAAGAAACATACCATTGGAATGAATTGTTTTTCCATTGTCACCATTGTCAGCATCTTGGATCCAGATAGAGGACACCGTAACGAAGTTTTTCCAATTCATCAATGATGCCATGCAAGGAGAAATAATGTTCCATTTGAGTGACCCAACCCATGGGATCCGAGACATCAATTTTTTTCACCTCGAGTTGGGGAAGATCCATTTCATGATGAAGGTGATTGGAATGAGGGGTTTGGAAATGGGAAGAGTTGACATCTTCCTGATAGGAAGGTTGTCCAGATGAGGAATGACCCATGGATCAGCTCAACAAATTTTCAATTATGTCTTTGATGGAGGAATATTGGTCCTTATGAGTAGAAACAAAGTAATTGAGGGATCTAATGTTGGCATTGATGTTTGATATGTTTCTTGTTTTGGGTGGTGTTTACAAGAAAGTTTGTGGCTACGGGTGAGAGCCATTTGTGACTAGACAAAAATGGGTAGGTGGGTCCACACAAAAAAAGGGTTATAGATGAGGGGCATTGATGCAAGAGCATCGTAAGAAAGCTAGCAAAGAAATCACAAGAGAAGAGGACAACTATATATGCACCAACGCACATTTTGAAAGCATTTTGAATTTGAAAGGATAAGACATTAATGTACTATATTGAAAGGATGCATTGGAATTTATGTTTTGAGTTGTAATGCAGATCATGAGCAGTTGCTCTCATCTGTTTGTTGGAGGCATTTATTATATTAAATGTAAAGTAGTTGTAGCTTTTATTTCGATTAGATAGCTTAGAGCTATAGGAGGGAAAACTCTAGAAATCTCCCTCATATGTATTGTATTGTATCATTATCATTATTCTCATTGTAATAATTTGAGAACTATAGAGCGAGAGAATAAAATAAAAAAGATTGTAGAAGAGTGTATGAGAAGATAGTCGATGCTATAGAACCCATGTACAAATGCACTTAGATTAATATAAGAAATATTTGATCCAAATTTCATGTTGTTGTTATGAATTATGTTTACATCTATTGAATGGTATGTTTACAGTTAATTCTAGTCTTTGTTATGCATTTTGTTTCAATGTTGTGTGTATGTATGATTTCATGTTGAAGGTATGAAGTGTTTGAGAGGGAGAGAATGAGTTTCAATTGTTTCTCATCCTGATAATTCTTGCAAGGAGTGCAGTGAAGGTCCACAAGGAGTGCGTTGACAAGTTCTGAGTTTTATCTCATAAAATCTCAGGAGAGATATCGTTGTTCTCATACCAATGAAAGTGAGAGTATAGCACAAAGCCATGCAAGGATTGCGCAGGTAGGTTGAATTCTTATGTTTTTCCAACCCGAGTGAGTGGTTGAAGTATTTCTGTTGCAAGGAGTGCACAAAAGAGGAAGACGTCAGATAACCAGAGGTTATCGTGAGTACCACAAGGAGTGCGTGTAAATAACCCTTGGAATTATTGAAGTTTGCAATAGAAGCCAAGCTCAGAAGGGATAAATACTTCGAGGAACTTGAAGGAAAATAGAGGGTTAAAATCAATTTTTAGAGGTTTTCCCTAGAAGAATTGATGCCAAGTCCTTTGGCTTGGAGCCATTGAAAATCTGAATAGATGGTGGAATTTCCCGGAGGGAGGAATACCGAATTTCTGTGAGCCGTTGGATCTAGGAGATCAACAGAAATGATAAAGATGATAACCTTTCAGTGCACACAATCCTAGAAGGAATAATATCCATTGGATCTGGATCAACGAGAGTCATTGATTGCTTGATTTCAGATCTCGACATTTCAGAAGTCGGGAGTTGGAGCATTGGGTTGCATTACAAAAATGGTCTTGATATCGAGAAATGTGAAGTCACAACGCGATCGTCACCGTTGATCGAGAAGAAGGCATATGACCATCAAATATGGTCCCGGGGAGAGGTCCCACATTAGGTTTCGAGGTTTCATGGATGTGGAGTGTTGGGGTTGTATCACACCAATACCCCCAAAATCTTGATTTGTGAAATACATTTTCGGATAAAGGTTGTGGTCACATTGGTTGGTCACGTGGGTAAGAGTTCATACCTATAGCTTGTCTACATAGGCGTAGCTCCTAAGAAGGACCTATGGTTACAAGTGTGAAGATTCCAACTGGGAATCAGAGAGCTATTTCGACTCAAGGAGCGATTAAGAACGATCCTTAGACTAGGAGGTCAAGCAGAACCTGCTGAGGTAGGGGTGTTGCGTCAGGTGGTATCAAAGAACAAATTTTGAATCTCTGTAGTAAAGAGCAGATTACAACAATGTCGCCCAGAAGACGTCAAGACAGACTAATACTTGATCCAAACCAATTCTCTATTAGATGCTATGGAGACAAAACAGAGACGAGCTACTAATACGGGAGATGTCAGTGAAGCCGAAAGTGAAAATGAGACTAGATCCTAAGAATAAGTTGTAGCCGAAGACGTTGCAGAAGAACGTCTATTCAGAGTTGTTGCAAGAATAGGGGCCAGAGAAAAAATGGACATCCTAATGTATGAAGGCAACTTAGATGTTGAGGAGCTGCTAGATTGGTTTAGAGATCTGGATAAATACTTCGACTATGAAGATATCGAAGAAGATAGGAAAGTAAAACATGTTGTTACTATATTGAAAGGGCATGTAGCACTTTGGTGGGATGAACTACAGGCTGATAGGCATTGCAAGGGAAAACAAAGAATCAAAATCTGGGACAGGATGGTTGCAAAAATGAAGGCCAAGTTTATACCCAGAGATTATCAAATTAATCTATTTCGAGGAATGCATAATTTGAGACAGAAGGGGATGATAGTGAAGGAATACACTGAAGAGTTTTATCGGATAAACATTAGGGATGGTCATTGTGAAAGTGATGATGAAAAGGTCGCCAGATACATGAATGGTTTGAGATATGACATTCAGGATGAGATGAGCATGGTGACTATCAGAAATATGGAAGATTCTTATCAGATTGCTCTGAAGGCAGAAGACAAATTGGCCCGAAAGAAAGGTCAGAGGGGCAGAGGTAGAAGTTAGAGCAGAGGCAAAGCAATTTCCCAGGACAGAGTACAGAATCTCAAGGATGAATAAAAGAAACCTCATGATCACCCTGAAAGAGGAGGAAGTTCACAGGGAATAAAGTATGTCGATACAAACACTTTTTTGCAAGCAAGAGGAAGAGGCAGAGGCAGAGGAGGTGAGATAAAGTGTTTTGTTTGTGGAAAGATCAAACACAAATATTTTGAATGTCTCGATAGAAAAAAATATGGAGGAGGAGAAGCTCACATTTCAGAAGCGCATAGGTGAAATGTTGAGGCAGAAGATATTTAATGATGAGGAAAATTCTCTTGAAGCTAGAGAAAGAGGCGGATAATCCAGTCTAGAGAAATAGTCTGTTTTGAAGATGCTACTTGGGAGGATGAGGATGCAATGCGGGCATAATACCCGCATCTCTTTGAAGAATTTTGAGAATTTTGTTGTATATGGGTACATGATGCAGTGAGGACAATGCATAAATAAGTGGAGAGGATTGTAATATCCCTCGATCGAACCCAAATGTAAATATAATCCAATTATATTTAAACTAGTGAGTTGTTTAGACATAATATTTGTAATACACCTTTCATGGCATGGTGCGTGCATATACTGCACAATAAAGGGATGTAATGTGCATATTTATGAATACCGCGTGCAGTAACTAAGGTGCGTGCAACCGTAAAGACAGAGGATACAACGCACAGTAACTAAGTGTGTGCAATATTAAGGTCAACGAACCTTTGTGTATATAATATGCATTATAGGTTGGTGAGCCAGTATTATATGCCATAATGCTTATGTCTTGGAATTAGGCCAATGCGCCTAGATGTTAAAGGCTAGAGTGCCTACTTTGTAAATGACACATGATTAATATAAAATACATCACTGCACGTAGACTGACCACGATAAAAGAGATGGGAGACTCAACTTCACCAGTTAGGGAAAGGGAGGGCCAAAAGTTAGTTGAATATTATATTAATATTTCCTAAAACATAAAGTATGGATAATTAGTTTATCCTAAGTTCTAAAGTTGGGGATAAGTGGACAAAAGTAACTTCCAATATGACAAGTGTCAAGTTGGGAACATGCATTCATATTGTGGGGAAACTTAGCTCAGGGTGGGAATTTTCTCACTGATACCTTACGAACGGGGGAAGGGAGACCATCAGGATGACCATCACTTTTGACAAAGAGTTCACAGTGATTTCAAAACACACTCAGTTATCCAGTCAATGACTCCATGACCATTTCAATCATACATTATGTTATCCTTGAGACAACCATTTCACCTTTCCAAAGCCTGTTTTCCCATCCTTTTTGGTTGGTGTACCTGGTTAGCTTGGAGCGAGATTGAAGAAGTGGGTTGTCAGGCCCATGAGCAGTAATCTGAGCAAGAGAATTGATGGGGATTGATTTCCGTAGGTGGTAAAATGCAACTACAACACTCTAAGACTTTCAGTCTGACCTGTTGTTGAAGCCCTAGAAGGGAAGTGGGGCAGCCGAGGGACTAATGAGAAGAGAAGGGGCACACTTCCTTGGGTGGGACAGGCATGTGGGGAATGAGAGGTTGTAGGTTGTTAGTTGAGTGAGCACCTGAGACAGACTCTTTCCTGTTGTCCATGAGCCTTATCCTGGATAGGAATCCCTTTACTTTGGGTGGAGTTCAGTCCCAGCTCGGGGGTGATTCACTGTTGAGAGTGATGAACAATGTAGTCTATCGTTGGGAGGTTTGTGGAAGGTCTGTAAGCCATTGGTGATAGTATTTCTAAGATAAGTACCAATTGTATGATATATGGATATGTTTTTTTGTTATTTACATGCCTATGTTACGACTTTATCATATATGTGACTATGATTTCTTGTGTGCTTATGGGTAATTTCCTATAAATAATGCATATCGATAATTACTATTATTTTAATATACAAGTCGTATGTTACAGAAAGTAATTGTTTGTTTATGTTTAGATGTAAATATTTCGCGAGTGTGTTGTATGTATATGTTTTAGTTGCATGCAGTCTAAAGAGTAAATTCAGGTGGCATTTCTTAGTTGACTACTGGGTATGCTACTATATGTTCCACAGTATGGGAATGAAAGTGTTCCCTAGAGTAGCATGGCTCGGCTTGATGGCTGGGAATGTTACCGACTGGCGTCAGAGCATGAGTGGTTTCTCTGGAGTGTTGTACCCCGACCTCAGGTTGGTCGAGGGTATCGTTACACTTGAGGTATGGCAGAGTCTAGAGAGGATCTTCCTTAACCAAGGTAAGTATGTAGTTGAAATCCTAAAGAGGTTTGATATGTTGGAGTGAAAGTCCATGAATACAACCATGGAAACAAAGTTGAACCTCCTAGTCAGCACTTCATCATAATTGATTGATGCTACATTGTATAGACAAATCATTGGATCACTAATGTATCTGTTGAACATCATACCAGATATCTGTTTTGTTGTGAACACTTTGATTCAGTTTCTGGTAGAACCCAGACATGTTCACCTAGTTGCTGCAAAACTTGTGATCATGTGCCAACTTAATTGTTGTGATGATGCGCCTCCTTAATTGTTGTGATGATGTGTCAGCTTAATTGTTGTGATGATGTGCCAGCTTAATTGTTGTGATGATGTGCCAACTTAATTGATGTGATGATGTGGCAGTTTAATTGTTGTGATGATGTGCCATCTTAATTGTTGTGATGATGTGCCAGCTTAATTGTTGTGATGATGTGCCAACCTCATGCTGTGATGATGTTCCAGCCTCGTGCTGTGATGATGTGACCATCCTCATGTTGTGATGATGATGTGTTATTTTTTATATTAATCCATGTTGATGCAGATGATGATATCATTCCATCTTTCTATTGAGAATGATGATATTGATGATGAGAAAATATTCCAATGATTTACAGATATGTCAGTCAGTGTTCCAAGATGTTGTTGATGATGTTTCCCTCTCTCTCGCCTGATGTTGTTGTAGAATACCCTTCTTGTTAAGGGGGAGTGTTGAAATAATGGAACCGCAAAGAGTATTCTATTTATTATTGATGTATTATTCATTATATCAATCCCCTTTTGTGGATTGATCATGTTGGGTATTGTAAATGACCAAATCCCCTTTTCTGGATTGGTCAAACCCTAATTGTAATAGGCAGAATGAGAATTCAGCCCCCATAATATATTAAAGTGGTTATAACCACCCAGAATAAGAAGTTGACCCTGCCAGTGAAAATACACCTCAGTTCACACCTGCCAAAATGTATAAATAAGAGAGGCTAGTGCCTCATTTGTTCACTCACTCACTTGTTCATCAGAGCGCAAGTTTTGGAGCTGCAGTTGGAGAAGAAGGAAGAGAGAGAGAGAGAGAGGCACATTCTTGGGAGAGGAATTTATGTATTGTTTGAGTTATCTCTTGGCATTGTATTGGATATCTGTATTAAGGAAGTTTTTGCTGGGTTTTCTCCCCCATGAGTGTTTCCCAGGATAAATGGTTTGTCTCTTGTGATTGTGTATTTCTCAGTGATCCTATCTATGCTATGGTTATCTAGTGAATTGAAAAGAAACCTAATAATAGCTTAAACCTTAACACAAAGGAAGTGCAACATGTTGTAAAAGGCACACGAATTTTTGAGGAAGAGTTGGAATAGTTTCCATCTTTGAATTTAGAGTTTGTATTGCAAAAGACACATGATTTTTTGAGGAAAAAAGAGTTGGAATAGTTTCCATGTTTGAATTTATATTTTGTTGTATGCATCCTATTTCTCTTTTAGTTATTTTAAAAGCCATTCTTTTGGTAGAAGATTATCATTTAGACATATTTTTATGAGTAGTTTATAATCCTATTTGGGATATAGTTTGAAAAAGGTATTTATGGACATATTTTTGTATGGATAGTGAACTTGTCTTTAAAAATTTTGGTGTTCCTTTTACCTTAATGGGAAATATTTATTCTTCCTGAGGTAATGCAAGTGCAATAAAATGTAAAAACAAATATAATTCCATTTGGATCTGAAAAGACATGGCGATTTTTCCTTTGGAAAAATAAAGTGTTGAAATCCCACTTTCTTCTATACAGGCTATCGATATGCAAAGCCCAAGAGCTCCTTCATAATTCTTGTATGGCAATTTATACACAAGTTGTGAAACCAAACTATCATGTAACTAAATTATACAATTGCAACTTCCTTCTCTTCATGTCTATCAACAATGTGTTTCCACATCATCAGAGTCGATGTAAATTTTATTCTATTACCTTCTTCCTCCCATTAGCATCTTCATTTTATTCTTCCTAGTCAATATCTTATTAATCATGGTCGCAACTTCCTTCTCTTCATGACTGTCAACATTGTGTTTCCACATCATCAGAGTCGATCTAAATTTCATCATTTTACCTTCCTCCTCCCATTAGCACCTTCTTTTCTATTCTTCCTAGTCAATAACTTATTAATCATGGTCTTGTCGATGTCTACCTCACTGACATAACTATTTCCTCACTAGTGACTATAATAATTATAAGCACCTTGTTAGTAATCACATATGTGGCCACTTGATTTGTTGATAAACTCTGTGTTAACCATCATCTTGTGGATAATTAGGTTATCAACAATTGTCTTGTAAAAACAACTTACTTAATGAATACTTTGTGGATTCTTCCCTTGTCTACCACACGTATGTCAAGGATCATCCTTTATCACTTCACTTATCAATAAATCCTCTATCAATATACACTTTGTTTATGATTATCTTGAAAATGATATCATCATCAATAAAAAAATAAATTGTAAATCACATTCTTATAAAATTAACAATAAAATCCTTAAATATACCAACTTTTCACAAATTTAAAAAATTTAATAAAATCCTTAAATATACCAACCTTTTCGCAAATTTTTATACCAATAAAAAAAATTGATGTTCTCAATATTTGGAATCTAAAATTAAAATAAATATACACTAATAATATCCTCATCTAATAAAAACACACACTTTGAAAGGTTAAAGTGGATTCATTTTCAAAGGGTAGATACAGGTTATAAAAAAATACAACATTTGTCTTGTCATCCGACACATTGGGATTCTCAAATACATGAATAGGTTGAAAATCGAACTTGTACTTCCACCAATTTAACACCAATCGCGACCCAAAACGACAAAATGGAACTATACATAAGCAAACGTTGTATTTGATTTGATTTAAAATGGAACTATAACAATTCCCTATGAATACAAGTAGTTCCAAGTCCCTATGTGAAAAGTTCATAAAGATATTCCAACTCTAGAAAAAGGAGATCATTCTAATTTACTATGTAAAATAAATCTACTAATACTTTATATTTTATTATTTAATTTGTTATTTAAAAAATGTAAGGAGAGTTATTATATTATTTTATAGTTTAATTTGGATATTAAAAAAAATCATTAAGTTGGATCAAGTAGCCTTATTTTTCTTTGGATAAAGAAACCCCAAACTGTCCCATCGTTTGAATAATGGATTTTGGTTTTCGGGGTTAGGGATCTTGAATAATTCAACTTGAAACATTTACAATGCATAATAGATATTCATTGAGTAGGTTGTGGATTTAAGAATATATATAATTTTAATACATATTTGTTGGTTTAGTTGTGAATTTTTTTATAAAAAATTATTACAATTAATCTAAATTTTATTAAGAATTTTCTATTCAACACATTATTATTAATTAAAAAATCAATTTTAAGAACACTTATGTAGTACTCATAAAAAGAAAATGAATAAACATATAATAACGTATATTCAATAATTAATAAAGCATATTTAATAATTAACAATACAGATTTAAAGTATAGCAAGATAAAATATGCATCAATATTAACTAGAAAACCTGCCATCTAATTAGGTAAAATCCCAACAATATAATTTATCTATTTACAAAAACTTACATTAGTGTGTATTGGGAATCAATAGAAGGGTTGAAGAAATACCTAGAAGTAGAAAACTAAAATTAGAGTTACGAATAAACAACAATGGACTAGCTTTCTCTATTCATCAACGATAAGCATATAATGGGAAACAAATCTTGGGGGATGACTCTTCTCCCAACCACCCCTCAATTAGAGATTCAGATCCCTCGATCCCTCAATTAGAGATTCATATCCCTTGAGCCCTCAATTAGAAAATCTATACTAGCTAGAACCCAATCCTCTCCTTAAGACTTCAGGTCTCAATATCCATACAACAAAAACATCCTCATACGCAAGGTGAAATCCAATTCAAGAAAATGGAACCCCCTTCAATGCTCCTCCATCCTCTATATATACCCAAAGTTAGGCATAAATTTAAAATAATAATATTTATTTTAATTGCACTCACACAACCACATGTCATTCTCATGCAACTAGCTCTCTCTCTCTCTCTCTCTCTCTCTCTCTCTCTCTCTCTCTCTATATATATATATATATATATATATGTATATATATATATATATAATTTTAATGAAGGAATTGTTTTATATGCATAACCATAAAAAAAATGCACCTAAATATACTATTATTGTTGTGTAGGTGAAGAATTCCACATTTTTCCACCACAAGGAAATCCCACACTTTCACTACTACAAACATAGTGCCCAAATATCACTATGTTTTCTTAATTAACTCCTTGAATGCCTAATAAGCAACAATCAAAACAACCATGCATCAAATCAATTCAATCACATGGGTTTACTTCCACCCTCATCCAATCATGCCATCTGATTCACATCTAGATCATCACCCCACACATCAAATAATCTAGCTCGCCATGGCATGTGCTCTCTACCATAACTGCCATAAGAGTCACCCATCATGGTCTAATTGTAACAATCATAAAATGTACACATCACATCTTTAGGGGAGTGCAAGTACAAATCCAACCATCTCTCTGACTTTCAACATCAAGCAATATGACCTCCTCAGCCATAGTTGGTCTCTATGAACCCTAGGCCTCATATGGTGGTACCAAGCATTCAGGATATTATGTTAACCCATGTACCCCAATAATCTCAAAATATTGTCCCAAACATCCTTCTATAGCCCCAACCAAGCATTCAACCCCAAGCATCGAAAGTTCATCATCACAACTTTGTAAATGAGTATAACTCTAACCCTCTTCTTGGAATTTCAATCTCAGAGGAGGTATAGGACACACTAGTATAATATAGTTGATTGCATTTATCTTTCTAGGCCCATGCAGTAGCTCTCCTCTCTAGATCCACTTGAAATTATGAAATCAAGACTTATTTATAATCATAACATCATCATCTCAACATGAACATCAAATAATTGTATGGGGTCATATGCCATCATGAGAACTTAACATAAATATCAAAAAACTGCATGCTACTACATGCCATCATGAGAAGATTACATCAGTATAACATGAATATCAAATAAACACATGCTACCATATTCCATCATGAGAACATAACATCATCATAACATAAATATAACAAAAAAACATATGATATCGTAAGAAACATAAAATTGCATAAAATCACGAAATACTCCTATCATGATAATTAACACAACAATAACGTTTGCAGAAACATAAGAATTGGTACTACATGGTCATATATACAAATTGAAGGATAAGTCTAACACTCAATTTAGAAAGTCACTTCTATCAACTTATATTTACAAACACTAGTCTTATCTTAATTCACTTCTAGAATTAGTTAAATCTTAGATTTAGCAAATACTCTGAGTTGTAGCAAAGCATTAACCACATGCCAACTAGTTTAGAATTGCATTCACTTAAAATTAGGTTTTACATTCACATGAATAAAGCATTTTTCACATGTGTAGGTTTCAACTTGTTCTTTTCTATTTTTAGATACACAATACTCCTATAAATAATAGGCAATGACAATGTTCTTTGGCATTTGATTGCTACAATAGCAACATAAGTTTGTTTTTCCTATGATATCATTCTTGTGCTTGAATGTTGTTCATTTTATTCCTTTGTTTTTGTTTTGCACAATGCTTTTGCATGATCTTAACTATATTTTACAACAATGATCAAGCCTTGAATTGGTATTAAAGAAAGCAAGTTACAAAGGTAGTAGGTTGAAGGAGGAAAATACTTAGTTTCCCATTGTCCCATTAGATCCATAAGAGGCTTGGTCTGTAGTCCTAGTAGTTGAACAAGTTTAAGAGGGTGAATACCTCAAATTTGAAGATTCATTGACAACAATAATGGTAATAGGGTGAATACATGAATATCTGTCCCACGTTTTAGCAAAATGTGGCGATGAAAATTTGAGATTTTACATATTTTTTAAATTGAAACCCTCAAAACTCATATATGTATTGTGAATTTTGATGTGGCGTTGATGCAGGAGCATCATAAGAAAGCTAGCAAAGCAAGCACAAGAGTGGAGGACAACTGGATATGCACCAACGCACATTTTGAAAGCATTTTGAATTTGAAAGGATAAGACATTAATGTAATATCTTGAAAGGATGCATTGGCATTTATGTTTTGTGTTGTAATGCAGATCTTGAGTGGTTGCTCCCATCTGTTTGTTGGAGGCATTTATTATATTAAATGTAAAGTGGTTGCATATTTTATTTCGATTAGATAGCTTAGAGCTATAGGAGGGAAAACTCTAGAAATCTCCCTCATATGTATTGTATTGTATCATTATCATTATTCTCATTGTAAGAATTTGAGAACTGTAGAGCGAGAGAATAAAAGAACAAAGATTGTAGAAGATTCTATAAGAAGATAGCCGATGCTATATAACCCATGTACAAATGCACTTGGATTAATATAAGGAATATTTGATCCAAATTTCATGGTGTGGTTATGAATTTTGTTTACATCTATTGAATGGTATGCTTACAGTTAATTCTAGTCTTTGTTATGCATTTTGTTTCAATGTTGTGTGTATGTATGATTTCATGTTGAATGTATGAAGTCTTTGAGAGGGAGAGAATGAGTTTCAATTGTTTCTCATCCTGATAATTCTTGCAAGGAGTGCAGTGAAGGTCCGCAAGGAGTGCATTGACAAGTTCTAAGTTTTATCTTAGAAAATCTCAAGAGAGATATCGTTGTTCTCATACCAGCAAAAGTGGGAGTATAAGATAGAGCCGTGCAAGGATTGTGTAGGCAGGTTGAAGTATTATATTTTTCCAACTCAAGTGAGTGGTTGAAGTATTTCTATTGCAAGGAGTGCACAAAAGAGGAAGACGTCAGATAACCATAGGTTATCGTGAGTACCACAAGGAGTGCAAGCAAAGAACCCTTGGAATTATTGAAGTTTGCAGTAGAAGCCAAGCTCAGAAGGGATAAATACTTCGAGGTACTCGAAGGAAAATAGAGGGTTACAATCACTTTACAGAGGTTGACCCCAGAATAATTGACACCAAGTCATTTGGCTTGGAGCCATTGAAAATTTGAATAGACGGTGGAATTTCCCGGAGGGAGGAATACCGAATTTCTGTGAGCTGTTGGATCTAGGAGATCAGCAGAAAGGATAATGATGATAACCTTTCAGCACACACAATCCCATAAGGAATAACATCTGTTGGATGTGGATCAACGGGAGTCATTGATTGCTTGATTTTAGATCTCGGCATTTCAGAAGTCGGGAGTTGGAGCATTGGGTTGTGTTACACAAACGGTCTTGATATCAAGAAATGCGAAGTTGCGACGCGATCATGGCTGTTAATCGAGAAGAAGGCATAGGACCATCAGATATGGTCCTGAGGAGAGGTCCCACATCAGGTTTTGAGGTTTCATGGATGTGGAGTGTTGGGGTTTTATCACACCAATACCCCTGAAGTCTTGATTTGCGAAATGATTTTTCAGATAAAGGTTTTGGTCACATTGGTTGGTCACGTGGGTAAGAGTTCGCACCTAGAGCTTGTATTCACAGGCGTAGCTCCTTAGAAGGACCTACGGTTACAAGTGTGAATATTCCAGTTGGGAATCAAAGAGCTATTTCGGCTCAAGGGGTGATTAAGAATGATCCTTAGATCAGGAGGTCAAGCAGAACTTGCTGAGGTAGGGGTGTTGCATTAGGTGGTATCAAAGCATAGATTTTGAATCTCTGTAGTAAAGAGCAGATTACAACAATGTCTCCCAGAAGACGTCAAGATAGACTAATGCTTGATCCAAACCAATGCTCTATTAGATGCTATGGAGACAACGTAGAGACGAGCTACTGATATGGGAGATGTCAGTGAAGCTGAAAGTGAAAATGAGGCTAGATCCTAATAAGAAGTTGTAGCTGAAGACGTTGCAGAAGAACGTCTATTCATAGCTGTTGGAAGAATAGGGGCCAGAGAAAAAATGGACATCCTGATGTATGAAGACAACTTAGATGTTGAGGAGCTGCTAGATTGGTTTAGAGATATGGATAAATACTTTGACTATGAAGATATTGAAGAAGATAGGAAAGTAAAACATGTTGTTACTAGATTGAAAGGGCATGTAGCACTATGGTGGGATGAACTACAAGCTGATAGGAATTGCAAGGGCAAACAAAGAATCAAAATCTGGGATAGGATGGTCGCAAAAATGAAGGCCAAGTTTATACCCAGGGATTATCAAATTAATTTGTTTCGAGGAATGAAAAATTTGAGACAGAAGGGGATGACAGTGAAGGAATACACTGAAGAGTTTTATCGGATAAAAATTAGGGCTGGTCATCATGAAAGTGATGATGAAAAGGTCACAAGATACATGAATGCTCTGAGATATGACATTCAAGATGAGATGAGCATGGTGACTATTAGAAATGTGGAATATTCTTATCAGATTGCTCTGAAGGCAGAAGAAAAATTGGCCTGAAAGCAAGGTCAGAGGGGTAGAGGTAGAAGTCAGAGCAGAGGCAAAGCAATTTCCCAGGACAGAGTACAGAAGCCCGAGGATGAATAAAAGAAACCTCATAATCACCCTGAAAGAGGAGGAAGTTCATAGGGAATATAGTATGCTGATACGAACACTTTTCCACGAGCAAGAGGAAGAGGCAGAGGTAGAGGAGGTGAGATAAAGTGTTTTTTTTGTGGAAAGATCGGACACAAATATTTTGAATGTCCAGATAGAAAAAAACATGGAGGAGTAGAAGCTCACATTTCAGAAGCGCAAAGGTGAAATATTGAGGTAGAAGATATTTAATGATGAGGAAAATTCTCTTGAAGCCAGAGAAAGAGGCAGAGAATCCAGTCCAGAGAAACATTTTGTTTAGAACTTCTTACAAGACCAAGGATAGGGTATGCAAGGTGATGTTGGATAGTGGAAGCACATATAATCTAGTATCCACAGAAATGGTGGAGAAGCTGGAATTGGAGACAATTGCACATCCAAGCCCATACAAGGTTTCTTGGTTGCAAAAAGGACATCAGGTAACTATCACTAAACAATGTTTAGTTGAATTTAAGATAGGGGGATACAGGGATGAGATATTATGTGATGTTATTCCCATGGATGTCTATCATCTTTTGTTGGGGAGACCATATCAATATGACATAAATGTTGTTCATGATGGGAGAAATAATACCTATACCTTGGAGAAGAATGGTAGGACACATATGTTGCTTCCAATCGAAGACAAGAAGGTGAAAGAAGAAGCAAGCAACACTATACTACTCATGAGTGGGAAGGAACTTCTAGATGAAGCCAAGAAGGGTGAAGAAATTCAGTTTGTTGTGGTAAGGAAACCTAGAGTCATTTTGACCAGTATTTCGATAGATGATCTACCAGAGGAAATTCAGGAACTGTTGGAGAATTTTGCTGATATAGTGGTGGACAATTTACCTTGTTCATTTCTGCCCATCATAAGTATAAGCCATCACATTGACCTTATACTAGGAGTGAGTTTACCAAACAAAGAAGCATATATATTGACGTCGCAGGAGAATGAATAAGTTAAGAAACAAGTCTAGGATTTGATGGACAAGGGGTTTATTAGAGAAATCTTGAGTCCATGAGTTGTAGCAACAATGTTAAGTCCAAACAAGGATGGTGGATGGAGAATGTGTACAAACTCGAGGGCTATAAACAAAATCACCATCATGTATAGATTTCCTTTACTGAGGATGGATGACTTGATGGATTGCTTGAGTGGAGCAAAGTTTTTTTCAAATATTGATTTGAAAAATGGATATCATCAGATTTGACTGAGGGAAGGTGATGAATGGAAGACAACATTCAAGATGAATGAAGGATTATATGAACGACTTGTCGTGTCATTTGGTTTGACGAATGCGCCGAGTACTTTTATGAGATTGATGAATGAAGTCTTGAAAGATTTCATTGGGAAGTTTGTAATATCTTGATGATATATTGGTCTTCAATAAGACTGAAGAAGAACATATAAGACACCTAACTCTAGTGATGAGGAGGTTGCAGTGAGATAAATTGCTGATAAATGTGAAGGAGTCATCTTTCATGAAGAAAGAAATCATTTATTTGGGGTTCATGATCTCTTCGAATGAGTTGAAGATGGATCCTGAGAAAGTAAAAGAAATCAAATAATGGTCATCGCCAAGGAATATCTTTGAATTCAGAAGTTTCCATGGACTAGCCGGTTTTTACAGGAAGTTCATCAAAAATTTTAGTGGAATTTTTGTGCCAATGATGGACATAGTCAAGAAAAGACATAAATATTTTCATTGGACAGAAGAAACAGAGAAAAGTTTCAAGTTGTTCAAAGAGAAGATAACCGAACAACCAATTATGGTTTTGTCAGATTTCAGTAAGACATTTTAAGTGACACGTGACACAAGTGGATTTGCGGTTGGAGCAGTATTAAGCCAAGACAATAGACTGATTTCATACTTCAATGAGAATCTAAACGATGCCAAGATGAAAAATTTCACATATGATAAAGAGTTTTATGCATTCATACAAGCGCTGAAGAAATGGAGGCACTATTTGGTTCTGAAGGAGTTCATTTTGCATAGCGATAAACATGCTTTACAATTCATAACTCGACAGGAGAAATTGAACCATAAACATGCGAAATGGGTTGAATTTATGCAAAAATTTACTTTTTCTATAAAAAAACATTTCTGGAACTGCTAACAAGGTTGTTTATGTATTGAGCAGGAAATGTTTGATTCTGTAGAAGTTTCGTGTGAAGACCTTAGGTTTTGATAACCTTAAGTATATGTATAGGGATGATTCAGATTTCAGGGATGCTTACGAAGCATGTGAGAATCATGTTCTGAGAGACAGAATCCAATGGATTGAATACTTAATCCAGGATGGATTATTATTCAAAGGAAATCAATTGTGCATCCCAAAGAGTTCTATGAGGGAGAACCTTCTGAAAGAAAAACATAATGGAGGATTGGTTGGACATTTCAGCCATGACAAAAAATTCACATAGCTGAACAATCTATATTATTGGCCATGGATGAGGACAGATGTCAAGAAGTTTGTCAACAAATGTATAATTTTCCAGCAAGCAAAGGGGAAGAGACATAATACAGGATTATATCAACCATTTCCAGTACCAGAGAGACTGTGGGATACGGTAAGCATGGATTTTGTGTTAGGACTGCCAAGGACACAGAGAGGTTTTGATTCCACATTCGTGGTAGTCGACAGATTTTTCAAAATGGAAAATTTCATTCCATGTCAGAAAACCAGTGATGCAACTCACATTGCAAATATTTTTTTCAAAGAAGTTGTTCGACTTCATGGTTTACCCAAGAGTATTGTTTCAAATAGAGATACCAAATTTGTTGGTCATTTCTGGAGGACACTATGGAAGAAGATGGGGATAGAATTATCTTTTAGCTTAGCATATCACCCTTAGATGGATGGGAAAACTAAGGTAGTAAACCAAAGTTTAGGGGATTTGTTGAGGAGTTTAGTAGCTGAACATCACAGTTAGTGGGATCAAATTATTCCACAAGAGGAATTTTCATATAACGATTCACCAAATAGGAGCACTAGACAGAGTCCATTCTAGATAATGTACCGAATGAAGCCCAGGGGAGTGTATGAGTTGGGAGACTTAGAGCAGAGTGAGTTCAGAAGTGATGGAGCAAAAGATTTTGTAGCAGAGATGCAAGAGCTCCACAGTAAGATCAAAGAATGGTTGCAGAGTTACAACCAGGAATATAAGCACAGAGTAGATCAACATAGAAGAGAGCTTCACTTTGAAGTGGGATATTTATTTTTAGCACATCTCAGAAAAGAAAGGTTCCCAAGGGGAACATATAATAAGATGAAGATGAAAAAGATAGGGTCGTGTAAAATCATAAGGAAATTTGAGGCAAATTCTTATGAGATATAATTTCCAGATGATGTGGGCATATCACCCATATTTAATGTAGCAGATATGTATCCTTACATAATAGATGAAGCCAGAGGAGAATAAGATCATAAAGAAGTTCAGTGGGTCAAACAGATGCTTGTAGCTGAAAAGTCACAAATGGAAAAGATCATTGATAAAAGAGTTAGCAAGAAGACCCGTAGGAAGACATATTTTGAGTATTTGATAAAGTGGAAGGGACACCCGATTGAGGATTCCAGTTGGGAAAGAGAAGTGGAGATCTGGAATCATGGACATATGGTGTAGGAGATCATGAACAGGAGTTCATGATTTTTTCAGCCAGAGGAGTATGATGTAGGAGCATAGTAAGAAATCCAACAAAGCAAGCACAAGAGCAGAGGACAACTGGATATGCACCAACACACATTTTGAAATCATTTTGAATTTGAAAGGATAAGACATTAATGTAATATATTAGAAGGATGCATTCACATTTATGTTTTGAGTTGTAATGCAAATCTTGAGCGATTGCTCTCATCTGTTTGTTTGAGTCATTTATTATATTAAATGTAAAGTAGTTGTAGCTTTTATTTCGATTAGATAGCTTAGATTTGTAGGAGGGAAAACTCTAGAAAGCTCCCTCATATGTATTGTATTGTATCATTATCATTATTCTCATTGTAAGAATTTGAGAACTGTAGAGCGAGAGAATAGAAGAATAGATATTGTAGAAGAGTGTATAAGAAGATAGTCGATGCTATAGAACCCATGTATAGATGCAATTGGATTAATATAAGGAAGCTTTGATCCAAATTTCATGGTGTGGTTATGAAATATGTTTACATCTATTGAATGGTATGTTTACAGCTAATTCTAGTCTATGTTATGCATTTTGTTTCAATGTTGTGTGTATGTATGATTTCATGTTGAATGTATGAAGTCTTTGAGAGGGAGAGAATGAGTTTCAATTGTTTCTCATCCTGATAATTCCTGCAAGGAGTGCAGTGAAGGTCCGCAAGGAGTGCATTGACAAGTTTGGATTTTTATCTCAAAATATCTCAGGAGAGATATTGTTGTTCTCATACCAACAGAAGTGTGAGTATAGCATAGATTCATGCAAGGAGTGCACAGGTAGGTTGAAGTCTTATATTTTTCCAACCCGAGCGAGTGGTTGAATGATTTATGTTGCATGGAGTGCACAGAAGAGGAAGACGTCAGATAACCATAGGTTATCGTGAGTACCACAAGGAGTGAGTGCAAAGAACCCTTGGAATTCTTGAAGGTTGTAGTAGAAGCTAACCTCAGAAGGGATAAAGACTTCGAGGTACTCGAAGTAAAACATGGGTTTAAAATCACTTTAAAGAGGTTGACCCCAGAAGAATTGACGCCAAGTCCTTTGGCTTGGAACCATTGAAAATCTACACAGACGATGGAATTTCTTGGAGGGAGGAATACTGAATTTCCGTTAGCCGTTGGATATAGGAGATTAGTAGAAAGGATAAGGTTGATGACCTTTCAGCACACACAAGACGAGAAGGAATAGTATTCATTGGATCTGGATCAAGGAGAGTCATTGATTGCTTGATTTCAGATCTCGACATTTCAGAAGTCGGCAGTTAGAGAATTGGGTTGTGTTATACAAACTATCTCAATATCGTGAAACGTGAAGTCGCGACGTGATCGTGGTCATCGATCGAGAAGAAATCACAAGACCTTCATATTTGGTCCTAGGGAGACATCCCACATCAGGTTTCGGGGTTTCATGGATGTGGAGTGTTGGGGTTGTATCATGCCAATACCCCCGAAATTGTGATTCGCAAAATACTTTTTCGGATAAAGGTTATGGTCACATTGGTTGATCATGTGGGTAAGAGTTCGTGCCTAGAGCTTGTCTGCATAGGCGTAGCTCCTAAGAAGGACATGTGGTTACAAGTGTAAAGATTCCAGCTGGGAATCAGAGAGCCATTTCAGCTCAAGGGGCGATTAAGAATGATCCTTAGACCGAGAGGTCAAGAAGAACATGTTGAGGTAGGGGTGTTGCGTCAAGAATCACTACGGATGAGGTGAAGAGAGGAAACCAATGGGATAGGTGGAAAATAAGGGTGTCAATAAGGGTGGATGGGTCCATGGAAAAAAAGGCTTACAAGTGATGGGTACCATAGTGATCTTGGTAAAAATAGGAATCTGATGGGATAGGTCCTAGATAAGGGTGTCGAGGGGAGTTATACTTTGGCTAGAAGAATAATACAATTATGAAATTCCCATATTTTTAACAGAGAAAATTTTGTATGAATTTCACAACCAGGATGTAGGAGGTAGGGTTGCACCAAAAAATATCCCTTATGTTCCTTTTCTATTCTATTTCATTCCCAAGGGTTAGGGTTTCTAGGGTTCCTACAGATAAGGGTTTTCCTTATTCTATAGCTCTCTAGTATATGTGTGGGGTCAAACACTAGTACTCGACCCAATATATCAGGTCACCAACTAAGGAGCTTGACCGTACCCTTAGCCATACTACTTGATTACCCAGGCATTAGAGAGTATATTCTTGGGTGTTGTAACCTTTTCTTGGTGTCAATATAGCAGTTAGGTGGAAATCGACTTATCTAGAGATAGTTTCAAGAGACCTAGGGGACTCTCGATATACTTGACAATATATGGGAGTGGTGGCCATGTACAGATTATGTCTGATGCGGTACTACTCGAAGGGGTACATACATGGGTTACAGAGGTTTCCAACAAGGTGAAATGTTTGTTTCAAGTAACCTTGTGAAATCGTCTGTATTTCCTATGTGTAGTCTTCCCCAGCTGCAATTTTGATCTGTGGAATGACAAATGTTTGTTCTGTACAGACGCCAACAGTACATGTCTCTAACCTGGAAAAATATTTCCCATAATTTCTATAGAGGAAAGTTCTCTAATACCACTTGTAAGGTACTATATGTATTATAATAAGTAGAAATGGAAATATTGCAACAAATACCAGCGGAATAGAAAAATATTGAGAATCACAACACCAAAACTAATACATGTATTAATATAAATACATGTTCTCTTGACTCTTTGAGAGGGAATCCTCCAACAAAGAATAACTCTATTACAATAATTCTCAAGACAAGACTTTATCCTTCCTTCTACTGTTATTTATACTAATTCTATCTTCTAAAGAACATTATAAAGGAATATATTTTTAGAAGTGGAAGCTTCTATAAATTATTCTTACATTAGACTTGTTCACATTATTAACTAGGCCTTATTTACTAATGTCGACCTTTATTACATGAAAAATATATTATTATTCTTACCTAAGGGGTTAGGGAGGTTAGGTTCCTAACATCCTCCATAATATATCTCTCATGTATTTTAGCCACATTCCCTTGAACATTTCAACAATTTTCCTTGATGTATTGTAGATCATCCTTCATATCTTGCAGATTGTCATGCATGCACATAATACCTCGAAGGTTTGGAGACAAAAATATTTCAATGCACAACATATCCTTTAGAAGAACCCTATATAATATATCAGAAGAAATATATAAAAATATTTTATCCAATGACATGGATTTGGAACCAATATGAACACCCTATAAAAATTTATGAGCACTGCAGTCTCTTGTGGCCATCAAGAAAAAAACCTGAAAATTGTTGATTTTAAATCAGCCATATCTTCACTTCCACAGCTCCAATTCGGATGATTTGGTTTTTGAAATTGATTGATTTTGTGAGAGGAAATCAAATATATAAATGGTTTTTAGAAAAGTATGCACCAATTTATATATAAAACTACAAAATGACATGTTCTTCCACAGAAAAACCCATGACTAATTGTAAATCAATGATATCTTGGCCTCTCGATCTCTAATTCAGATATTTGTTTTTTTTTTTTTTTTTTCTAAGAGGAACTCAGGCTAGGTCCCTAACATCAACAAAATATATCTCTCTAATATTTTATCCATATTCCCTCAAATATTTCAACAATTGTCTTTGATGTCTTGCAAATCGCCCTTCATATCTTACACATCATCACGCATGCACATAATACTTTTGATGATCCATATTTATAAATGGAACAAAATGGAATACAGATGTATAGAAAATAAATACACAGAGATATAGTAAAACTTGACTTCTATTAATAAAGATAATATGTTGAAACTGTAAAAATGCAAATGGAAACAAACTTGCTCGAATGGTGGCATATTATCTCTTAGAAGATATGTGATGACTATGCTCATTCACAAGAAGATGGTTACAATGAGACTCCAAAGGCCCTTTTAACATAAATCATAAATTAGAAAACCCTAAACATCCAAAAACCTAAATTGATCTAGGAGGATCTCGGTGGCCACCCACCTTTTCCAATTGGCTCAAAATAGTTTTTTGGCAACTTACTATTTTTTCGTTTCCCAAACTTCTAGGGCCATTTTGAGGGCCCAAATGAACTTTTTTTCACAATAGGGAACCTCAATGATGGACAAAGGCTCTAATTTATCCCCCTAAATGAGTCGCCTCATCACTATCGTTCCAATGAGATATCATGCACCCTAAACAAATATCATATGCAAAAGTTACGACCCTAAGAAGTTGATGTACTGACTTACCCCAACGAGGCCCACATGACTTTTGGCGCTTCATCTCCCAGGGTTAGTATTTTGGATGTCTATGGTTTTGGAATTCATTTTTATTGTAAAAATTCCTTTGGAGCCACATTGTATTCATGTTCTTGTGAATGAGCATAGTTGTCACATCTCTTCCTAGAGATAAGTTGCCACCATTCTAGCAATCTTGTTTTCAGTCTACATTTTACAGTTTTCAACATATTTCTTATTTAATAGAAGTCAAGTTTTATTGTATTTATGGTATTGTTCACTCTGTCTCTATGTTAATATTATAAATATTTTGTTTCATTTTGTTTCGCTCATAAATCCAAATCAATGGTATCAAAGCGGTCTTCTCCTTGTCATGTTTTTAATGCATGTCCCCGACGCGGTCAAGGTATAGAGACTTGGGTCTCAAGATTGTTTCTTTTAAGGAAAAATTCTCTCGCACGCCTAAGAAAACATCCATGGCAGGTGAAAATAAATATGACAGGACAAGAGATCCTTTCAAAATGTTCCTCGAGGAATCCCTTGAGCGACAGACGAACAATATGATGGAAAAATTTGCACAAAAATCCTTCAACAGATGCCAACAAGCAACACATCCACCTCAAGAGGAGGTGCCACCCCCTTCAAAGTACAGATCAATTTTGATATTCCTATATTTCAAGGTCAAATATATGCAGATTCCATAGATAAATGGTTAAACCTTATAAAATTTTATTTTTTTGTCCACAACTTTTTCAATAGTGAAAAGATTACAATTTCACTCCTCAAGGTCATCCCCCATGTCAAAGATTGGTGGGAGACTTTTTTGAAAAAAAGGAAATAAAAGGATCCACATTATTTTGAGTTTCACCCACTTGGGGTTCCTTTAGGGATGTTATTAGGGAACAATTCTACCATGTTGGAAGTTATGATGACTTGTATACAAGATGGACCACACTACGATAGGAAAGAGACCAAACAGTGCCAGAGTTCACCAATGTCTCCCATACCTTATGCACCAATATGGGTATCAAATATTCTGAGTGACATATGATTCTCAAGTACCATAATGGTATGCATAGATACATCCAAACAAAAATGGATTTTTTTGACATCTCATCCTTGGGCACAACCTATCGATATACCATCAAAATCGAGCAAAAGCTTAAACAAAAGATGCAACAGTTTGGGTCTGGGAACCACTCACAGAAGAAGCAGGGAAAGGGCATCCCTAACCCACAGAACAAAGGACATAGAAAAGATGGGAAACCTTAGGAAAACTAGTTTAGGACACAAGCAAAGAAGGAAAATGGGAAGACGAAGAAAGATACCGGGAAGTGGTGAAACTTCCGTAAGAGCCCCTGGAATAACATTGTTGATTATTGTTCAAAGTAGTGTAAAAGCATATGAATCAGATGCAGGTTTTGACTATGAGTCAGAACTAGAAAAGGGGAGATAGATCATTGATGTGGAACCCAGTGCCACCATTTCTACCACCAAGATCCATCCCAACGAGCCTGATGATCCAGAGGAAGGCAAGTGCCTCTTTCATTCACATATGTGGGTGAAAGGAACTTTGTTGCACTTCATCATTGATAGTGGCATCTAGGAAAAAATCATCTCTATAAAGGTCGTCAAGTGGCTAGGCCTATCGACAATGCCACACCCACAACCCTACACTATCACATGGCTTCATCCAGGAAGAGATCTTCGTGTTAGCCAATAGTGATGCCTATCGTACGGCATCAAGCCATTCAAATATGAGGTATTGTGTGATGTTTCTCCCCTTGAAGTTTGTGATGTTATTTTGGGAGAACTTTATTTATGGAAACTATTATCACCATAAAAATTTTCAGACAAGATCTGAGTCTTGGGAATTTAGCAAGAGCTACATCGTCGTGAAAGCCTGATAGTTTGGGGAATTGATGATTTAGAGGACCAGGACATATCTGGCGGCGTATGGACAAATATAGCAGAGACACAAAAGGCATCACTCGATAGACCGTCGAATGTAGATCGGCCCAGATCAATGACTGGTGGCCATATAGGGCGATGAAATTTCACGGGACTTAATCATATAAGGGAGGACCAGGGAAAACCATTATGGTTTTTAAAATAGACGCGTGACACCTCTAGAGATGCATCGGGGCAAAAGACGTTTTGACTGAAACCACTTTCGCCAAATCCCTGATGTCATGTGTTTCAATATGTCAAATCAACCACTTGTGGGATAGGCAATGGATTGTCAGAATCACCCTATTTCACTGGTTTGGTACTTCACAACCGTATTATGTCGGGTAAATGCCGCCATGCAAAAAACTCGAATGCTAATCATTTGAAATGGATTAGCCAAGCGTGGTAAACCGATGTACCTGTAGTGAATCTGTCAGTGATTCTCAAGTATGGAGGCATCATCTCATCCATAAACAAAGTAATCTCCAATTTGCTCGACTCTGATTTTTGTAGGAATATTTCAGTGTCCACGAAATTGGGATACATGGACAAAGCTATATCCAATGAAACCGGTCATTTAGGCAACATGGTAGATTTAACTATGAGTAAGAAGGAAAGGGTAATTACATGTATATTAGTGACTAAATTCCACACAGAACCTGCTACAGAATCAAGATTGTAAGTTAGGATAAATCCCATTATGAGGGATCTAGTCATCAACAGGTGAGCTGTAAAAAAGAAACGGAGCAAACGATAGAAGAAAGAAACCATAGTTGAAATGGATTAAAGTGTTGGAGAGAATCAACGGACCTAGTTGGATAATCTAAAGGAGGATATTGCTAAGTTAAAATAAACTCCCAGGTGGAGACAATTACATCCCAACAAGTTTTGGAAAGATGGGGCCTAGATATGATGAACATGTTCCTAACGGTCCCTCTAAAATAGGGTAACGGTTATTATAAATCATTCTTCCTTGTAACTTATCTCTAATATTAGAATGATGAGAATTCTAATTGTTTTGTATTCCATGAAGAAACCTTATCTATATATATATATATTATCTTGAGGATATAGAAAGCATGGAGAAAAGAGGAGCCTGCCCTTTATGCAGGAAAAACTTTTGTAAATTTTGGGGCTAGAATGAATATATAAATGCAGAGGCAGATTTTGGATTATTTATGAAAATATTCTAACTAATAGTGATATGATTCTTGTTTTCCTCTCATAGTATGTATTTCCTGTAAGCATACATTTCATTTACACTTCTTTCTGTCTAAATTAGAGATTTACATTTCATTTACACTTCTTTCTGTCTAAATTAGAGATTTACATTTCATTATTTGATGCTCTTGGCTTAGCAACTTAGACTGTGTTTCTTTCTTTTTAATGTATTCAGATTTCATCTCTGTAATGCTATGATGTAGTTATATGTTTTTTTTTCCTCTGATGTCATGTAAAATGTTCAGACATAAACACAGACTTGCTACTTGATTTAACCTTTTCCTCTTAATAGTTTTCAAGTTTGATAATGTATTATATTTATTCCAGACCCCATAGCCCAAATGTTATCTTCATTTCTCTAGTTATTTTATTAAAAAACCCCAACACAAACCAAATCTAGCCATTGATTTCCATAGATATATCAAGTGACCTGAGAGAGCCCTCTCTGAGTTGAGCAGGCTAGTGCTTCAGCTCTAACTTAGGTTGAAATAGTTACCTCTGCTATTTTTTTATCAACCAAAACAAATTTACAGAGTGCTAATAGAAACATTATGTTGTATATGAGTCTAGGAATCGTAGTGTTATTATTACTTGGAACAGGAAATTGTACAGGATACCCAAGGTAGTCCCACCTAGTGATATTTCCTTGATCTCTACCAAGAAATGTAGGAAGGTCATTTCTTAAACCAGGAAGTTTGTCTTCTTCGTAATTCTCTCTCAGAGTGAGCGAAAGGTGCCAGCCACATCCATGGCCTCCATGGTAGACCTCTCCACATAGCAGAAGCAATTGAATAAGGTCATGGAAGAATACAAAGATATATTATCATAACCTACTAGGGTACCTCTGAATTGTTAGGTCAAGAATCCCATCGATCTAACCCTCAAAGCATCACTACCCAATGGGCCATTCTATCGTTGTTCTTTGCTAGAAAATGATGATATCAAGCATCATGTCCAAGAAATTCTCCACAAGGGAAACATCCAACCCAACTCACCACCTCATGGAAACCCAATTGTACTGGTACAAGAGAAAGATGGGACCTAGTGAATCTGCATTGATTACCAAGACCTAAATAAGATCACAGTCAGGAACTAGTACCCGATTCCTCGAATAGAAAATATCCTTTATCAAATCAAGAGGGACAAATACTTCAGTAAGATTGATCTGAATTATGGATACCATCAGGTCCCAATAGAACAAACAGATATATGGAAAATTTCCTTCAAGTCAAAAGAAGGTCTATTTGAATGGTTGGTCATGCCCTTTGGTTTAACAAATTCCCTAGCAAATTTCATGAGGATGATAGATGACATCTTGTGGATTTTCACTAATTATTTTGTGTTGGTGTATATGGATGACATCCTCATCTCCAACAAGACTTGGGTAGAACACTTGCAACATATTTAGCAGGTTTTGCACACTCTGCGGTAGCACAAGCTATATGCCAACTTGGAAAAATGCTCCTTCATCATGGACATGGTCCAATACCTAGGATGCATTTTTGATGTACATGGTGTGCATGTTTATCTAGCCAAGATCCAAGTCATCCATGACTATCTAGCCCCAACCATGCTCACTGATCTTCGTAGCTTCTTAGGCCTTGCCAATTTCTATCGTAGGTCCATGTTGGGATTCTCCCATATTGCATAGGCCCTCAGCCAAATAACTAGGGGTGGTGGTAAGGTAAATTTTGTGTGGGGATTGTCCCAATAGAAATAATTTGATGATCTGAAGCAGTGCTTGTTCTCATCCCTAGTGCTTTCATTACCTGACCTGGAACATCCCTTTGAGATCAAGACAAATGCTTCAGAATATGTTGTGGGCACAGTCATCACTCAGCATGGCTACCCTATGGCCTATCATAGTGAGACCCTATTAGATGTCATATGTAAGTACCCTACTTACGAAAAATAAATGCACTCCATTGTGCAAGCCTGCTACCAGTGGAGGAATTACATTCTCAGGAAGGAGATAGTCATCCACACTGATCATAAGCCAATGTAGTTCATGAAAACACAAGGAAACACCATCAGAAGTGATCCACATATTTACAACATTTCCACCTCAACATCAAGTATAAAATAAGAAGTACCAACCGAGTCGTTGATTTCCTCAGTTAACCTCCAGTTGCGACACTCACCACAATGATATATTATTGTGGCCATGAGACCTCCAGATGGCCCCACCTCTATGAGACATATTATGACTTCGCCAACACCTACCATATGTTGGGCACAAACATAGTTGTCAATAATTTCCATATTCAGGATAGGTTGTTGTGCCATCTAGGCCATCTCTGCATTCCATCAAGTGAGAAATTGAAGCTAATTTGGGAAGCCCACTTTAGTGGGGTGGCAGGAAACTTCGTCATGGAAAATGTAGTGGTAGTGTTGCAGTGACATTTCTATTGGATGAAACTTTGACAGGATGTTAGCAAGTATATTTGGTCCTGCACTACATGTGTTATTTCCAAACTGGACACTAAGAAACAAGGCCTATACACTCCTTTTCCTACTCCTAATAGGCCTTAGGAATCCATCTCAATGGACTACATGTCGAGCCTTCCATCCACCAAGCGGGGAAATTACTTTGTTTTGTGGTTGTTGATTTATTTTCCAAGATAGCAATTTTGGTCGCCTATAAGAAGAGAATCACAGTGGAAGCCACTAGCAAGATCTTCTTTGAACGTGTGTGAGTACACTTTGGGATCCCACAAACTATTATCTCATATTAGGACAGTCGGTTCCTCAACACATTAAGATCGAGCCTTTAGTCACTGTTGGACACCAAACTCACAATGCCCACTTCCTTCCACCCCTAGAAGGATGTCCAAGCCGAGGTCGTCAACTAGATGATCATGCACATCCTACTCATGTAAAATTCCAAGCATCCCCACACCTCGGATGATATTCTTCCCTATGTTCATCACATCTACAATACAACCATACATATCTCAATCATCCACATTCCCTTTCAGGTGGGGTTGGTATTTCAACCATTGGATCCCATGGATGTTGCACTACCCCTTGCAGCCACCCAGGAAGACTCGTTGCATGCAACAACTGGAGATGACAAATCCATTTGGTTCATTGAGAGGATTTAGCACATCTTCCAATAGGTTCAGGATATTTTACATAAGTATAATTCCAAGTACAAGAAGTGTCATGATCAACACCGGGTGCCACACTAGTTTCAGGTAGGAGACAAAGTTTGGTTGTACTTGTATAAAGAATTCCTTACAGGGCCTCATCGAAAGCTTCATCCACTCCTTTATGGACCTATTGATGGGTCTTCAATCCCTTGACTCAATAGTAGGAACCAAATCCACCACTGAGCCTCAATTAGACTCTGCAACATTTGAATATGGAATGGTTCTCAAAATCTTGCGATCCGACCAATTTATCGATGGGCTTTGTGTTTTCTTGTGAAGGCTCTTCCTTTAGTTAGGACTATTCTCTTCTGTATTTTATCTTGGGTGGGGTTGGCATGAGAGATGAATCCAGTATAAACCAACTTGACAACAAAAAATATTAATTTTTAACTACTGGGATGAGGTTGAGCTTGGGATAACCCACTACTAAAACATGCAGACAATGATTCTATACCACATACCTAGTACTAATACATTAACCATGTGAGCATCCAATTACTGTCTAAGAAATTAATTATCAGAAAGAAATAACATATGTAATAAGATAATGGCAAGAAAAATAATTCATCTACCACAACCATTCATCACATAGTAACACAACGATTTATCTTCATCATTAAAGAAAAGAACATCAAAACATTGCACCAGATAACTTGACAACAAAATTAATTTCTCTTACTCATTACTGCATCATTCATGAAACATGATAGCAAGTAGTTCTTCTCCAAGTCCAATCACATGCATCTGATGAAAATAATTTGTCTTTGGTCTAGAAGGACTTCTCAATTCATAGGAGCTTTAAAATAATTCTTAATGACCAAAAAAGAGAAAGATTTCTTACAACAACCATCAACCTCCTAACTAATTGGTCAAGGTATTTATTTATAATATAAAGTTTAACTAAAATTAACGGCTAAGTACAATTTAAGAAAAGAAAAAATCGCCACATGGCGTTATCTTCTAATAGTTTCTTTAAGAGTCAACCCGAGATATTTCTTGGAAAAGGTGACTTCTCTCATATTCAGTCCAGCTGATAAACAGTTCTTCACAAGTTTGGGCCCATGGAAACCTGTGTTGTTCCATCAGAGCCACATATATTCCTCTAATCTCTACTGCATGCACCTGGTACTTTACGAGACTGGAATTCAACTATTGTATCATGGTTTGGGCTCTGATCAGAGGTTCTGTTAATCGTTTCACTTGCCCTGGCCTTGCATCGGTCATATTTGCAAGATCTTTGGTCCATAGCAAGTCTTCTTTGGCATGCAACTTGACTACGTCGCTTAAGTCAACAAATTTGTCAGGGGTGCCGAACTCGGGAAGCCCCACATCCTTCATTATTTTGTTAATTTTATCCTAGTGTTTCTTGCATATGGTCCATTTCTCTTAGATCTCTTGGTGTGGGTCCCAATACATATTATCCGAGTACTCAGTTGATCACTTCATGCGATTAAGACTACTTTTTCCCACCGTCTAAATGCCATGTTTTTTCTTGTCTCGGCCCTACTGGACTGCCTCAATTTACTTGAGTCTTTCTAGCACTTTTTTCCCCCTTTCATACCATCAATCCATCTCTTTGCATGTCACAAGTGCCATGAGAGTGTCCTCCTAGAACTCAACCACGTTCGTAGTTAACAGGTGTCTTTCCTTCTTGAACTCATCATAATTACTCGTAAACTTCTTCGAACTCACCTTTCAGATACACAACGGTCTGCGTGGCACCTCTATAGTTTTCGGCCAGATGACGCAAGTGCTCGATCTCCTTTAGGGCGGTGGCTAGTTCTTTTTAATCTCTCATGGCTCTATCCAAGGTGGAATCCGAGAGGGCCTTTCCCACGCCAATCAGTTCAGTCGTCCAAGCGTCTGTTGTGTTGATTAAGTTCTCCTTTGTAGTAACCAATATGGAGAGAGCCAATGTGATCCTTATTTTCTTTGCAGTCCTCTGAACGATGGCCTTTATCTTTTGATCATAGGATATCGCATAGATATAAGCTACCTCATCTAATGGCTCTGGTATCTGTTGATCACCCCATGTGAGCATGTTTCCCAGGCTACCGGTGGTGTATATTTGTTCAAGATTGAGCTCTTGAACTTCCTCGATGTGCCTCATGGGTCCAACTTCTACTTGTTACTCGTTGGGTATTTGTGTATTTGGCAGAATAGAGACATCGGGTACAGACTCGTGACTTACTTGCTTGTTGGCCACCGAACTGTTGATTCCATTTTGCAGGGATTCTTTATTTGATTCCTACGATTCTGGCTTGTCCTCCAGATCTACTTCGATTTCTGATACATTGGGCCCCTTTGTGTCGAGGCCACTTTTGGCTTCTATTTCCTCTTGTGAGACCTCCTTGTCTTGAACTTAGGGCTTAGGGGAAGAAGTATTCTCAGGACCCTTTTCCTCTTGGACATGCACAGGGGTGTCGTGAGATGGCTCTAGGCTCTCATCGTCACTATATATATGTATAAAATTGATCAGGGGATTAGGCGCTTGTGTTTCTATCGACACCCAGCCTGCCCCTGGTTGAATTGTCCCACCCACCACGGGACTAACCAAAAATGTTGTGGATTTAGGGTTGTCTGACCCGTTGGTGTTACTGGAATTTATGGAACCAGGATCACTTGGCCCCATCAGGACGCTTTATCAGATACTAGTTCGAAGCGCAGGTGTTACGATGAGGTATGGATCATCCTCCATCCGCTTCATTAGCAGTTTTCTTTGCTGCCACAAAAGTTCACCCATCTTCTATGCAACTTGAATTTCAGGGGAATCCCTGGTTTGTACGGGTGATTCTTGATAATCCCCTTCCACTTCGATGTCTTCTTGGGGATTACCCATTTCTTCTCCAAGTTCATATTCTACCGTTCCTTCCTGGGTCCTGAGAATCTCTTGAGTTGTCAACTCCAAGGATGTCACTTGCTCTTCCCAACTCATGGCCTTGAACTTGGTTGTTCGAGGGTTAGCTATCCTTGTCACCACCTAATTCCAGTCTTGTGCATTTTCAGTGAAAATTTCATCTTCAAACCAGTCATGGGCATAAGGCCAACAAGATGATACCTATGATGCGTGTTGTAGGACTAGGTCCTTGGGATCATGTTTGCGAAAATGATCAGTCTTGAACTGGAATTCTAATTGGCTTAGCCCTTCTTACTTAGCATGCACGGTGTCTTTGACCATGTAGAATCCAATATGAAACCCATAAGGTATGAAGGTCCGCTTCTTATTTTTTACTAAAGTGGCATTATATCCTTGTGGAATGGTCTGATAGAAAATTTCCCCTAACACTAGTCGATCAGGAACATATATGGGTAACAAATGGGGTACCCCTATGGCACCTAAAACCCTGATGTAGGTCTCGTGTTCATCTAGATACCAGTGACCTACTTTCGATATAACCTTTTTTGCTTCATCCAACAACCTTGGGCACTCTTTCTTGAATAGAAAATAATGAATGTGTGCAATAAATTGGTCACAGATAAGAGAATAGGATTTTTGGTACCTGTTTTTCCATAAGATGCTAAAGTATACATGGAATGGGAGTTCGGAGGAGTGCCAGTTTAAGTTCATTCCCTAAAAAACATTCCTAGTGCAAATGACATCCAAAAGATATAAGGCCATGCAGAAAGAGAGGGTTTCTCCCTCTTTTGGTGTCTGGGCTTGTCATATACAGGTACTCAACTATTTGGAAATGATGGTACCCCAATTGAATCTCATGCCTAAAATGGCCACCATATAAGCTAGAGGTATCCAAGCCTCTAAAAATTGGGAACAAAATTTCTCCCCATGCAACCTGCAGAGAACAACCATCAAGTATATGTATGTCTCCCTTATATTAGCCGTTGGATACCAGCTGACAGTACAGTTCATGAATTTTTTGTCTTCCCTCCACCATGACGCCATGATTTTGTTGGTGTCATGTGCTGCATAGAAACTTACAATGAAATCAATGCTCATATTTTCTTCCAGCTCCCTGAGATTGTAGTAACTCTGGACCTCTGAAGGCAAGAAAACCTTGATGCATTTGTCATTATCGTCATTAATTAAACATTTTTGTGCATCAGTGTGGTCAATGAGCCACTTTAGGATCTCAATGCAAGGGAACACCAGAGTTCGGCTTGCCATCATGTTTATATAATCCCTACAAATATTTGGGAGGACATCATCATTGAGTCTTCTTGTATCAGTGTCATTGTGCAGGGTATACTCGAGGGGTTCTTCCCTCTTGATTTTCTTGAACAATTCTTCCTAGTGAGGGACTGCTACTTTGGATCCAATGTTCGCCTCTGTGTCTCCAAAGATCGATGGCTAGACAAAGGCCTTCTTGGTGGCTATCTTAGTGATGGGAACCGACTTTGGAGAGAATTCTAGTTTCCTTGCAACTATTGGGGAGGGGCCCTCTCCTGCTTCTGGTTCTTGCATCTTTGGCGCTCTTAGGGATTTCCTGGTGGAGGGTTTCTTTGGAGGCATTATTCCTGCAATTTAAATGGACCTTTAAACAATGGTACAGAGCAGTGTTGGGTGGGAACATATAAAAATTAAGCGTAAAACACCGTAGCAGATACATACCTATAATTCTTTCTAAGATAGTTTTCTAATACTCATTGAACCTTGGATGCCTTCTTTGGATTGTTATCCTAGCTCTTTTGTGTGTTCTGAACTCCTTGCCATGCAGAATAGGTTCATACAGAATAACTCAAAAGAATGTAATGGAAGGGTTCCTATCAGTTGTATCAATCAGTGAATGTGAGTAATGAACTTAATTCAAAACAAAATTTCATTGGATCTATGAAAATAAATTCTAACTTGGTTGATGGCGGAGGCGTGGAGGGAGGTGCATTATATCGACAGGATTAAACAGTCCCTTTTGATTTGCGCATGAAACAACAACTAATGAACGATCTGCGGATCAACTAACACTTTAAATGCATCGTACCTAAAATATCTAAGGGCTAAACGTCTCATCACATCATGTCTCTCTCGTGTATAGATCGAGGATCGACTATTATCTTTGTGTATATTTTCATTAATGTGATATTGGTAAACACTCCTGACACCGATGGTATCGGGGATCGAGGAAAGTTTAAGAGTGTAGATTCTTGGCGGGTTACCATCTTTGTAAATCTCCAATGCGGAAATCATTTCAAGAGTCGATGATCAGTGGTACCACTCTTCTCCTTGCACGATGCTTACTCTTCTCGTTTTTTATGCCAATGTCGAACGAGTTGGTCTTCAGAGATATTCTTACTGAAGCTCGTTTCGAAAAAAAAAAAGAGGGACTTTCATCCGCTGACGTCGATGAAGATCGGTCTTCGGTGGTATTTATTTTCACGAACATTTCTTATCGCACTTACATATCCCTGATGTCGAATCCCTTAAGCGCGTCCAGAGACGCTGTGACTATTGAATTATTAAGTAATTGTTAAATTAGTCTCCTTTAAAATTAAGGTGATTCTTTATATGTCCAGGTAGACTTTACACAATTCAAACATGAAAACATAAAAGAGAAGCACAGGCGGTTGTTTTATACTGAAATAGACAGTGCAAAGGATTAAGTGGTACCCAAAAAAGTAGAGAATGGTCATATACCCATTTTTTTTTAGGGTGTGTTGAGTTGTCAACAAATGGAGATTCACTGGGCGAAAGCATAATCTCTCTCTCTCTCTCTCTCTTTTATTGGAAGTGTTGTTTTAGGGATTGGCCATTTACTAGGAGGGCATCAGGTTGCCCCTTCAGATTATGCAATTGATAAGTGCCTACATTGATCTTCTCAGCCACCTGGAAAGGTCCAAGCCATGGATTCTGAAACTTAGAATGTTTCCCTTTTGGTTCGTTTGCTATGTCCCACTTCAGGACTAAGTCTCCTACTTCAAAACTCTTTTCTTTAGCTTTATGATTATTGAACCATCTTTTCACTGTTTGTTGGTGAGCTAGGAATTTTGACTTAGCCTTTTCTCTCTCTTCTTCTAGCATGAGCATAGTGTTAATTCTTTGTTGCATGGCCGATGAAGGTTCTTCGTTGGAATATTGGGCTAGTTGAAGAGACGAAATATAGAGCCCATTTGGGAGGACGGATTCTTGCGCATAGACCAAAAAGTATGGGGAATTTCCTATAGCTTCTTTGGGTGTGACCCTATCGGCCCATAGAGAATTATGGAGTAGATTATGCCAATTTATTTGGTTATCCATGACCTTATTATTTAATATTCTTACCAGGTTTTTATTAGTTGATTCTGCCACACCGTTTCCCTGGGGATAATAATTTGCAGAGTACTTAATTATGATTCCTTTTCCCAAAGAAAACTCTGTCAATAGGGTGGAAGAAAAGTAAGCTAAATTATCAAATACCAAAATAGAAGGGACACCAAACCTCATGATCAACTATTGTTCTATGAAATGGATTACTACCTTCTCATTTACATGAGTCAAATGAATGGCCTCTGCCCATTTCATGAAATAGTCAGTGGCAGTAAGAATGTACTTGTACATTTTTGAAGATCTAGGTGTAATTTCTCCTATGATATCCAACCCCCACTGCTCAAAATGCCTAGAGACAGTCACAGGTTGGAGTGGGACTATTGCTCTCTTCTACTTTCCAACACTTATCTGACAAGCCTTACAGTTTCTAGCGTAAGTATGAGCATATTTGAACATGGTGGGCCAATAATAGTTGGCTTTCAGAATCTTATGAGCGGTGGTGTTTCCTGTGAAATGTCCCCCGATGGGGTGATCATGGAGTTCCTTTAGCTCTTTGTATACGTCTTCACATTCGAGACATCTTAATATTACTCTATCATAATTTATCCAGAAGAGAACCAAATTTATAAGGCGATATTGTGCAGATTTTAATCTGAGGGCTCTCCTTTCCCTAGGGTTGAGGTTTTTGGGATAAGTTCTATGATGTAGAAGATAAGTTAAATCCTTATAACAAGATTCTTGTCCTGGTGAGATGTATTATACTTCACCACACCATACTTCCATTTCATTCTCCCATCCGAAATCTTCATTTACTTGATCCCGGGCTTCGGCTGCAAGCTTGCATAACCCTTGTCCTTTTACTAGTTTGACAGGTTTTATATCTAGATCAAATTCCTGGACTACTGCCATCCAATTCCCTCCTCTTTCCCCCATTTCTTTTTGGGTAAACAAGGATCAGACTGCAAGGTGTGGCCCAATCACTTTAGTGTGATTCTTGAGGATGTAAGACCTGAAATGCTTTACTTCCTTATAAACCATGTAGGCCTGTTTGTCTATAGCAGGATAATTGAGCTCAACTCCTTGAAGATTAGTACTCATAAATGACACTAGGGCTTTGTTATTTTCATCATCCTTCTAAGTCAAAACTGCAACTAATGAGTGGTTGGAGGCAACAATATAAAGGGAAAAGTCTCTATTGAAATCGGGAATTCGCAACACCGGGGCCCAGGATATAGCAGCTTTGATATTGTTGAAGGCATCTTTTCACTCATCATCCCACTTAAATTTAGAATCCTTGAGAATCATATTTTGTAAAGGTTTGATTATCTTTACGAAGTCGGGAGTGATCTTCCTCACAAAATTGATTTGCCCGAAAAAGGATTGCATAGCTTTCTTGTTAGCCTTAATCCTTTCCGGGTCTATGTGAATCCCTTCTTGAGATATAATGTGACCTAACAACTTACCTTCCTCAACACTGAAGATAGTTTTATTTGGGTTTAAGGATATACCATATTTCCTACACCTTTCGAAAATCTGAGTTAGGTGTTGGATGTGCTCTTCTCTATTCTTCGAATACATTGTTACGTCATCTAGATACACTACCACACATTTATTGATTAGTCCCCGAAAAGCTACATCCATGACCCTTTGTAAGGTCTCTCTTGTGTTAATTAACCTGAAAGGCATGCGTTTATAAGCGAAGGTTCCCCATCTAGTTTGGAAGGTGGTTTTTAAACGATCTTCCTCTGAAACCAGGACATGGTTGTAACTTGAGAACCTGTCTAGTAGAGAGAAGATCTCTGAGCCAGACACAGTCTGCAGGAGTTGTTACATCAATGGGAATGGGTAATTGTCTTTCTCTCAAGCTCTGTTGAGGTTCCTAAAATATACGCATAGTCAGATTTCTCTCAACTTTTTCCTCATCGGAACAATATTTGCTACCCAGGCAGAATGTGTACCCTGGAAAATGATATTGGCATCTAAAATTTTCTTTTATTCCTGATACATGAGAGGTTCCAAGGATGGATGATACTTTCATAGCTTTTGCTGGAAAGGTTTCACTTCAAGTTTTAACAGGATGGTGTGTTGAATGATGCAGGTATCATATGTTTTCAAATCCCTATAGGTGTTGGAAATACTAAGACAACTGAGAGGGGGGGGGGTGAATCAGTTGTATGTGAGATTAAACAATTTTATACCTTTTAAAACATTATTAATCTTTCTTCATGTGTCATCAACAATATACAACATATGGACAATAAAAGTAAAGATCATCAGTCACACATAAAATACACACAGAGACAGATTTTCATGAGGAAACCCATAAAGGGAGAAAACCTCTTCTTCTTCGAAATGATAGGCAGTCTTTTTATGTTTTGTACATCATGTACAATTGAGAACCAACTCAATGTGAGGCTGCTACCTCTGTTTTACAAGATGCAACTTGTTTGAGAGCTCCAACTCTCTGGTTTCTCTAGCACCCACTAGAAGGAAGCACCAACTCCCTAAATATTCCAGCACCAACTGGATGGAAGCACCAACTCCTGAATGTTCCAGCACCAACTGGATGGAAGCACCAACTTCCAGTTACACAGGCTCCAACCTGTATAAAAGAGAACACTTGTTCTCCCTAGCACCACCCTGCCACCCTAGTTTCTCTAGCCACAACCAGATGGAAGCTACAACTTCCTGTGTTCAAGCTCCCACTTGAACCTCTGAGGACAACAGTCCTCCCGAGCACCTCCCAACCACCCTTAATATGAYATAATGAATACACAGACAACTACTYAGATAAATCAAGTCTTACCAATCTTCCTCTGTATCTGATCTTCARCAAACTGTTCTGCAATTCTTTTCTTCTTTTGTTTGTTTAGCATGCCWRCTCTGCATCACCTTTTCTGTCATTCTKCTCTGCTTYTRTTMTGTYTGTCATTCTACTYTRMTTTTGTTMTGCATTTCATCTCGCTCTATGCATTTTCTTCTTTTCTTGCTATACCTCTGCTCATTTTCATTTTCTTACTGTTTACACATTTTTCTTTCAAAACGACAACACAAATTCAGTCTCGCTCATTTTCCTTTATACATGCTTCCTTGACAATTCCACTTCCTCTTCCAATAGGTAATACAAGGACATCTGTCTTGGAAACTGAAACGCTAACCGATTTGTCATGATCAGTCTGTTTCTCTTAATGGATTCATAACTGAAGCGTTAATGTAAGAAATAACAACAACCCTCCGATCAATATTTGATCCAACAATTCAGATCCCATCGAGATTTCACTCATCGCGATTTCGGCATTCTCAGTGTCAAGATGCACATGTACTCAGAATCCCCGATTCTCCAATCCCCGATGTGCTCCTTTCTCGAGCTTTAGCCTTCCGGGTCCAAATGACCATTACTCCGTGACCACAATCTTACCCCATCGGGGCTACGGGGTGTGTGGTGCCTCCATGCATACAACCACGGGATTCTCGATCATCCAAATACTGACGGTCCATTATGATGACAACTGGCCTCCACTATGCATCTGTCCTCCTACTTTGCTGTGCTGACAGCTGGCCCCCACTCATCGGGGTTTCGCGGATCGCGATTCTGACTTGCATAAAACTCTTGTCAACGGGATCCTCGATTTCCCGATGAACAAAAATGCCGACGGCGCCTTGATCTTCGACACCTATCCCTCAAATGGACTATCCTGATCCCTCCAATATTTTGAGACTTTCGATGTCAAGTGACTTTGTCATTTCAAAGTCCCGATCGTCGATGCCTCTGCTGACGTCACACATGTTTTGACACGTGTTAGATCCTGCCACGTGTCACTCTGATTCGTGACTTACATGTGCCTAAAGTGTTGAATCTACCTGACACCTGTCATTCCCTGGTTGTGCCACGTGTCCCTAGATGACGTGGTCTGCTGTCGTGAGTTGGATCAACGGTTCAGGTGCAATCTTGGCTCAACGGCTACGATTGAATCGCAATATCGCGTTTCGTGATTTCAGAGTTTCTGTTGCAGTGTGTTCTTGACATATTGAAATCCCGATCCCCGAAACTCCAATGAAGAAAATCAACGGTCCATATCTCATGCTTTATTTAACGACTGCGATCAAATCGTGAAATCGCATATCGCGATTTCGGGGTTTTCATTGTCATTGTTCACGAGACTCGTGAAACTCCGATTCCCGATTCTCCGATGAAGCCTCTCCTCTTGTTCATGGGAACTTATCCTCCGTGCAACTTTCACAGATCCAATGGTTGTCGGCAACTCTGCACCAAATCTAATGGCTCTCACTGCGTGCACTCATTGCTTTCGATCATTCACCTCTCTGAACTTGTCTTTTGTTTGCCTGTCATCTTCAATGTTGTACTTTCCATCAATGACAAGCTTACGCTACCTTACGCTGCCTGTTCACCGAATTTGCCAACAATCTCCCCCTTTGGCATTGATGGCAACACTTGCATTCAGACTCAACACTCCTCTGCATTCAGCCATTTCGAACTCGACTCCTTTCTCCCCCTTTGACATCAATGTCAAAGAATAAACATTCTTCCACTGATATTGTTGCAGAACATACTCCCCCTATCATCTATAAGCATTTAGGAAATTTACCAAATATTCAATAAGCACTCCCCCTGACCAGGTGCACATATTAGATACAAGAGTTTATAACCCCCAACTTTTGACGAAGATATCCAAAAGGGGTCGCTGCTTATGGTTTAGTAAAGATATCAACAATCTGTTCTTTGGAAGGGATATAATTTAGCTGAACAATTTTGTTTGTAACTTGTTCTCTGATAAAATGATACTTGATTGGAATATGCTTAGTCTTGGAATGAAGAACAGGATTCTTGGAGACACTTATTGCACTGGTGTTATCACAATGAATTGGGATAGGATCAGTGTAAGTTACCTTCAAATCTGCAAGTGTTTGTCTCATCCATAAGATCTGTGTGCAGCAAGTAGCAGCAGCAATGTATTCTGCCTCTGTAGTGGATAGTGATATGGATCCTTGCTTTTTACTAAGCCATGCAACTAGTGAGTCACCCAGAAAAAATGCTCCTCCACTAGTGCTTTTTCTCTCATCAACACAGTTTTCCCAGTCAGCATCTGAGTAAGCAATTAACTGGAAATTCTGATTTCGAGGGTACCACAGTCCATATTTCATTGTTCCCTTCAGATATTTGAATATTCTTTTGACAGCTACCAAGTGACTTTGTTTAGGAGCAGACTGAAACCGACCTACCATTCCAACAACTTGCATTATATCAGGACGAGATGTTGTGATGTACAGAAGACTGCCTATC
>ML780263.1:1705421-1721682 GCA_009831015.1 Picea engelmannii | reverse complement strand
CACAGAGACAGATTTTCACGAGGAAACCCATAAAGGGAGAAAACCTCTTCTTCTTCGAAATGATAGGCAGTCTTTTTCTGTTCTGTACATCATGTACAATTGAGCACCAACTCAATGTGAGGCTGCTACCTCTGTTTTACAAGCTACAACTTGTTTGAGAGCTCCAACTCTCTGGTTTCTCTAGCACCCACTAGAAGGAAGCACCAACTCCCCAAATATTCCAGCACCAACTGGATGGAAGCACCAACTTCCTGAATGTTCCAGCAACAACTGGATGGAAGCACCAACTTCCAGTTACACAGGATCCAACCTGTATAACAGAGAACACTTGTTCTCCCTAGCACCACCCTGCCACCCTAGTTTCTCTGGCCACAACCAGATGGAAGCTACAACTTCTTGTGTTCAAGCTCCCACTTGAACCTCTGAGGACAACAGTCCTCCCGAGCACCTCCCAACCACCCTTAATATGAAATAATGAATACACAGACAACTACTCAGATAAATCAAGTCTTACCAATCTTCCTCTGTATCTGATCTTCAGCAAATTGTTCTGCAATTCTTTTCTTCTTTTGTTTGTTTAGCATGCCTGCTCTGCATCACCTTTTCTGTCATTCTTCTCTGCTTCTGTTCTGTCTGTCATTCTACTCTACTTTTGTTCTGCATTTCATCTCGCTCTATGCATTTTCTTCTTTTCTTTCTATACCTCTGCTCATTTTCATTTTCTTACTGTTTACACATTTTTCTTTCAAAACGACAACACAAATTCAGTCTCGCTCATTTTCCTTTATACATGCTTCCTTGACGATTCCACTTCCTCTTCCAATAGGTAATACAAGGACATCTGTCTTGGAAACTGAAATGCTAAACGATTTGTCATGATCAGTCCATTTCTCTTAACGGATTCATAACTGAAGCATTAATGTAAGAAAGAACAACAACCCTCCGATCAATATTTGATCCAATAGTTCAGATCCCATCGCGATTTCACTCATCGCGATTTCGGCATTCTCAGTGTCGAGATGCACATGTACTCGGAACCCCCGATTCTCCAATCCCCGATGTGCTCCTTTCCCGAGCTTTAGCCTTCCGGGTCCACATGACCATTACTCCATGACCATAATCTTACCCCATCGGGGCTACGGGGTGTGTGGTGCCTCCATGAATACAACCACGAGATTCTTAATCATCCAAATATCGACGGTCTATTATGCTGACAACTGGCCTCCACTATGCATCCGTCCTCCTGCTCTGCTGTGCTGACAGCTGGCCCCCACTCATCGGGGTTTCGCAGATCGTGATTCTGACTTGCATAAAACTCTTGTCAACAGGATCCCCGATTTACCGATGAACAAAAATGCCGACGGTGCCTTGATCTTCGACACCTGTCCCTCAAATGGACGGTCCCGATCCCTCCGGGATTTCGAGACTTTCGATGTCAAGTGACTTTGTCATTTCAAATTCCCGATTGTCGATGCCTCTGCTGACGTCACACGTGGTTTGACACGTGTTAGATCGTGCCACGTGTCACTCTGATTCGTGACTTACATGTTCCTGAAGTGTTGAATTTTCCTGACACCTGTCATTCCCTGGTTGTGCCACGTGTCCCTATCTGACGTGGTCTGCTGTCGTGAGTTGGATCAACGGTTCAGGTGCAATATTGGCTCAACGGCTACGATTGAATCGCAATATCGCGTTTCTCGATTTCAGAGTTTCTGTTGCAGTGTGTTCTTGACATATTGAAATCCCGATCCCCGAAACTCCAATGAAGAAAATCAACGATCCATATCTCATGCTTTCTTTAACGACTGCGATCAAATCGCGAAATCGCATATCGCGATTTTAGGGTTTTCGTTGCCATTGTTCACGATACTCGTGAAACTCTGAATCCTGATTCTCTGATGAAGCCTCTCCTCTTGTTCATGGGAACTTATCCTCCGTGCAACTTTCGCAGATCCGACGGTTGTCAGCGACTCTGCACCAAATCTAACGGCTCTCACTGCTTGCACTCACTGCTTTCGATCATTCACCTCTCTGAACTTGTCTTTTGTTTGCCTGTCATCTTCAATGTTGTACTTGCCATCAATGACAAGATTACGCTATCTTACGCTGCCTGTTCACTGAATTTTCCAACAATAGGAACATGTGAAGACATCTTGGTATTGTCTGAATAATTTGAGGTAAGTTTTCCTCTCTTCCATAGATATAGCCTTGTCGAGATTCACATTCTTTGGGTTTTCTGGGGTCCCAAGATTTATAGTATCATGCAAGGGAAAAGAACTACCAGTATTTGCATTTTTTGGTCCCTTAAATTGCTCCTTTAGATCAAACTGATTTTCAAGAATAGCTATCCCTTTTGGGATTGTGTGAGCCTTCAATTTATCCATAGGTTTTCTTGTCCGAGGATCAATTTCTGTTGATTTATCTTGGAATTATTCATTGTCAATAGCGAGATCTTTTAAATTGTCTTGGTTGGTTAAGAAGTTTATAATCTTTTCATCTCCTTCAAAGAGTTTCCAATTGGAAATTTTATTAGGTACCGACGGTTTGTAGAGCAGCTCCACAGTGAATGAGGAGGCTTCATAATCCTCTTAAGGAGACAGCCTATAAGCGGCTGTGGCCAAGGAGTCAAAAAATATATATTTTGATCTGGGGATCACTGTGATATTGAAAGCTTCAAAGTGCTCTATTAACCTATGCACCTCCTGCTGATAGTTATTTAGGTGAGGAGAATTGAAATGTATAGTATTCCTTACTTGTTTAACAATAATTTCAGAGTCTCTAAAAAATTTCCAATTCTTTGACATTCAAATCTATGGATTTCTTTAATCCTTGTGCCAGAGCTTCATATTTGACAATGTTGTTGGTACATTCGAACTCTAGCCTGCAGGACAGGAAATGATGTTTACCTTTAGGATCAATGAGGATGCACCCTGCTCTTGACCCTTCTTGCGATTTAGATCCATCAAAATAGAGGGTCCAAATTTGTGAGCGAAAATTTCTCTTTTCATTTCCCTTATTAGTTTCTTGCTCCCCGACCTTTTGTTCTACAAGCTATAGTGTAGGGTTTTGACAGAAGAGGGTGTCTCCTGTCGGTATCGATGGTTTCTCTTGAAAAACCATTTCAGAGTTTTGGGTGAGGGGAACATTGGATAAGAGAGGAGTGAATTTTTCGAAGTAGGATTCACAAGAATAATTGCCCAGTATGGGGAAATATGTGGACGAGGGTTCGTTTGGGGTTTCTAGATCAGTGACTATATGTTTCATATATCTCTCCCTATCGATTTGGATCATGTTCATGTATCCCTTCAGTGGTAGACAAAGGTGTGCCCAGTTTGTATTGAAGTACCCTTTTAGTTTTTCAGACCAATCTCGACTCAACAATATCCCATATGCCTATGGGATATCTACTACGATGATGTCAATCACTTGCACGAACGTGGGGTGTGTCGATATTATGATAATCACATATTTTATTTCTCCTATGACCTTGACCTGGGTCCTGTCTAGTTGTATGACATGTTTATCACTTTTGAGAGGCATGACATTTATTTTTTTGCAAATAGACAAGGGCATAACGTTGGAAGATGCTCTAGAATCTACCAAACAGTTATGAAGGTTTCTATTGAAGACTTTGAACATTAAGAGGAAAGGTGGGACAAAAGGATTTTCCTTTATATCTCCTGAACATGTGTTCACAGTTGGTTAACCCACCAGATCTGTGGGAGATATATTTATTTCTGGACCATTACCTGCCATTGGTTTTTCTACTGAATTCAAAGCTTGTAATAGAAATTCCTTCTGCTGAGGAATCCTTCATATGTCCATAACTAATATATTGTCTTTTAGATTCTTCAAATATTCGACTACGTTGTAATCTAGTTTGTGATATTCTTGGGTATGAATGTGTATAGGCTTTTTACCATGAGCGAAAGATGTTTTCGGGTGATCGAGCGTTAACTTACTTTTCGAGGCCTGGGTGACATTGGTATCTTTCGAACTGGGCGGGCCCTTACTTCATGTTTGTACCACTGAAACTTCTGTGGGTTGTTCATGAGACTCAAACATGTCTTTGGACGACATGATCAGGTCAGGATCCCATATCAACATGGTTGTATCTTGCGGTGGATCAATCTCTTCCTAGTCAACAATATTCATAACCGAACTGCTTGGCTGTTTGGTTAGGGAGACTTTGTCTAGAAACCGATTGGCCATCAAATTCATGGCATGTACCCATTGAGGGAAGTCTCTTTTGGAGTGGTTTTCCTGGTGATAAGTATAGAAAGAATCAGACGCAACATTCCCTAGATCAATATTTAAGTTAGTTGGGGGAGGTTCAATTTCTTTGAAAGGTTGGTTCCTTTTAAATAAAGAATTATAGGGCCTTTGGCCTAGGCTTCCCTCTCCTTCATTACTCTTCATGTCTATGATATCATTTGATAATTTCTTAACCATGCATTGTATATATTCTATATATCCATTACCCTTGTCAGGAGCCTGTTCCGTTGGTTTCCCCAATGATTTAGATAGAAGGAGTCCTCTCCTGGGAGGGGGTTGGGATTCTTTCTTTACTAGGGAGGTATGGCCTTATTTACATCCTTTCATATGGAATTATATTATCTTGGCCTCTTCAAAATTTTATGCCAGGTTTTTCTTAGCAGATCTCTTTACAAACATAGAAATAGAAGCTAGGAGTGTGTTATCATAAACCTCAATCTGCAACTCTTGAGTTGGTTTTGTCAGAGGATGGAATTTGTTCAAGATGGTCATGAATATTTGATTGAAATATTTGACCCTTTATTTTGAACTCATGGTGGCTATGAACAAATCATACATCAAATCTCCCGTAGTAGTTTCCTTTGCAAATGTATCTAGAAAATATTTCTAGAACTTGGTCCAGCTAGTTATAGATCCTACTAGAAGATTAAAATACCACATGGAAGATGAATTTTCAAATGTGTAGGGTAAAAGTCTGCAAACTACATCTTCATGTTGAATGTTCATGAGTCTAATAGCGAGTATGAACTTCTTGATATGATCTTCAGGTAAACTTGAGGTCTCAGGGTTTTACTTAGGAAGCAGCTTCTCCAGCTACCGGGGAAGATTATGTACTCGTCCAGGGATGGCCACGACGTCTCCGGAAAACCAAGGTTGGTTGTTTTGAAGCAGGATTTCCCCTCCTTCCTCATGGTTATTGTTTCCTTCCATATCTTAGGAATCTGATTCGAACTCTTCTTCTTCCGAAAATTCATTTGGCTCGGAGATGTCGTCAACTGGCGTTTCGGGTATCAAATCAAAAGGATCTTGGATTTTGATAATCATAAAATCTATTAAGTCTTCTACAGAGTGTGCAAAAACTGTTTTGAGAGTGCTAACCAATGGTCTTCTTTGTTTTTTTCTTCGAGGGAGTATGGGAGCTAAGGACAATGCATCGATCTGTCAGGCGTAGGATCTTGTGATTCTCCTGAATTGATTTACTTCCTCGTGAGGAAGGGCATAAGGTATTTCAGGGTGAAAAGGTTCTTCCTCAAGCTGGGGTGAGTTACCCACTTTGGGAATACTCAGCATGTGTGGGATATCTATTGAATGACTAGCCATGCATGTGGGTTGTTACGAATCTGTTGGTTGTTTGAAATGCTATATAAAATATATATTCAACCATTCATTCGCAGACCCTCCTTCTAGCACATGTTCTTTTGATGGGTCTTAAATCCCTTGACTCAAAAGTAGGAACCAAACCCATCACCGAGGCCCAATTAGATTCTGTAGCATTTGAATATGGAATGGTTCTCCAGATCTTCCAATCCGGCCAATTTATCGATGGGCTTTGTGTTTTCTTGTGAAGGCTCTTCCTTCAGTTAGGATTGTTCTCTTTTGTATTTTCTCTTGGGTGGGGCTTGCATGAGAGATGAAATCCAATATAAACCAACTTGACAACAAATAGGATTAAGTTTTAACTACTGGGAAGAGGCTGAGCTTGGGATAACCCACTGCTCAAACATGCAAACAATGACTCTATACCACAGGCCTAGTACTAATACATTAACCATGTGAGCATCCAATTACTGTCTGAGAAACTAATTATCAGAAATAAATCACATATGTAATAATATAATGGCAAGAAAAATAATTCATCTACCATAACCATTCATCACATAGTAACACAATGATTTATCTTCATCATTAAAGAAAAGAACATCAAAACATTGCACCAGATAACTTGACAACATAATTAATTGCTCTTACTCATTACTGCATCATTCATGAGACAAGATAGGAAGTAGTTCTTCTCCAAGTCCAATCACATGCATCTGATGAAAATAGTTTGTCTTTGGTCCAAAAGGACCTCAATTCATATCTTTAAAATAATTCTTAATGACCAAAAAAGAGAAAGAGTTCTTACAAAAACCATCGAACTCCTAACTAATTGGTCAAGGTCTTTATTTATAATATAAAGTTTAACTGAAATTAACGGTTAAGTGCAGTTTAAGAAAAGAAAAAATCACCACGTGGCGTTATCTTCTAACAGTTTCTTTAATAGTCAACTCAAGATATTTCTTGGAAAGGGTGACTTCTCTCGTATTTAGTCCAACTGATAAACCATTATTCATAAGTTTGGGCCCATGGAAACCTGTGCTATTCCATCGGAGCCACATATATTCCTTTGATGTCTACTGCATGCGCCCGGTACTTTACAAGACTGGAGTTCAACTATTGTAGCATGGTTCGAGCCCTAATTAGAGGTTCTGCAAATCATTGCACTTGCCCTGGCCTTGCATCGGTCATCTTTGTGATCTCTTCGGTTCATAGCGAGTCTTGTTTGACATGCAACTTGACTATGTCTCTTAATTCGAGAAATTTTTCGAGGGTGCCCAACTCGAGAAGCCCCACATCCTTCATTGTTTTGTTAATTTTAAATCAATGTTTCTTACATCTGGTCCGTTTCTCTTGGATATCTCGGTGTGGATCCTGAGAAATCTTAGCCTAGTACTCGGATGATCACTTTATGCGATTAAGAGTACTTTTTCCCACCATTTGAATGCCATGTTTTTCCTTGTCTCAGGCCTGCTGGACTACCTCGATGTACTCGAGTCTTTCTACCACTTCCTGCCCCCTTTCATACCATCGCTCCATAATTTTGCATGTTGTGAGTGCCATGAGAGTGTCCTCCTAGAACTCATCCATGTTCGTGGTTAACAGGTGTCTTTCCTTCTTGAACTTGTCTTAAAATTCTTCGAACTGACCTTTCAGATACACAACAGTCTGCATGGTGCCTCTATAGTATTCGTCCAGATGACGCAAGTGCTTGACCTCTGATCCAGGTGGATATCAGTGGCCACCCATATTTTCCAAATGGATCAAAACAATTTTCTATCATTTTTGGCAATTTACTATTCATTTGGGCCCTCAAAATGGCCCCGAAAGTTAAAACCTGCTAAAAATAGTAAATTGCCAAAAATGCCAGAAAACTGTTTTGAGCCATTTGGAAAAGGTGGGTGGCCACTGATATCCACCTGGATCAACCTCTTTTAGGGAGGTGGTTAGTTCCCTTTTGTCTCTCCTGGCTCTATCCAAGGTGGCATTCGAGAGGGCCTTTCCCATGCTGATCAGTTCAGTCGTCCGGGCGTCTGCTATGTTGATTAAGTTCTCCTCTATAGTAACCAAGATGGAGTGATCCAATGTGATCCTTCTTTTCTTTGTATTCCTCTGAACGATGGCCTTCCTCTTTTCATCATAGGAGATCACATAGATATCTGCTACCTCGTCTGCCAAGTTTGGTATCTTTTGATCACCCCATGTGAGCGTGTTTCCTAGGCTACCAGTGGTGTATATTTGTTCAATATTGGGCTCTTGAACTTCCTCGCTGTGACTAGTGGGTCCAGCTTCTACTTTTTTCTCATCGAGGATTTGAGTATTTGGTAGAATAGAGGCATCGAGTATAGACTCGTGACTTACTTGCTTGTTGGTCATCGAACCGCTGACTCCCTTTTGCGGGGATTGTTTCTTTCATTCCTCCTATTCGGGCTTGTCCTCCATATTTTCTTTGGTTTCTGATACATTGGGCCCCTTTGTGTCAAGTCCACTTTCAGATTATGTTTCCTCTTGTGATACCTCCTTGTATTGAACTTTGGGCTCAGGGGAAGAAGTATTCTTAGGACACTTTTCCTCTTAGACATGCACAGGGGTGTCATGAGATGGCTCCGGACTCTCGTCGTCACTGTATATATGTATAAGCTTGCTCATGATATTAGGAGCTTGTGTTTCTATTGACACTCGGCCTGCCCCTGACTGAATTGTTCCACCCACCGGGGGAATGAACGACGATGTTGTGGATTCAAGGTTTCCTGACCCATTGGTGTTACTGGGATTTATGGAACTGGGGCCACTTGGCTCTGTCAGGACACTTTCTCGAATACCAGTTGGAAGTGCAGGTGTTATGATGAGGTATAGATCATCCTGCATATTCTTCATTAGATGCTATCTTTTCTGCCACAAAATTTCACCCATCCCCTGTGCAACTTGAATTTTAGGGGAATCCCTAGTTTGTACTGGGGATTCCTGATAATCTCCTGCCACTTCAATGTCTTCTTGGGGATTACCCATTATTTCACCCAGTTCATATAATACTGTTCCTTCCTAGGTCCTAAGAATATTTTGAGTTGTCTGCTCTAAGGACGTTTCTTTCTCTTCCTAACTCATGGCCTTGAACCTGGTTGTTCAAGGGTCAACTATCATTGTCTCCACCTCATTCCAGTCTTGAGAATTTTCGGTGAAAATTTCATCTTCAAAATGGTAATGGGCATAAGGCCAACATGATGATACCTGTGATGCGTGTTGTAGGACCAGGCCCTTGGGATTGTGTTTGCGAAAACAACTAGTTTTGAACCGGAATTCCGATTGGCTTAGACCATCTTGCTTAGCATATGCGGTGTCTTTGACCATGTAGAAGCCAATATGAAATCCATAAGGTATGAAGGCCTGCTTCTTTTCTTTTACTAAAGTGGCATTATATCCTTGCAGAATGGTTTGATAGCAAATTTACCCTAACACGAGTCGATCGAGAACATATATGGGTAACAAATGGGGTGCCCTTGTGGCACCAAAAACCCTAATGTAGGTCTCACATTCATCTAGATACCAATGACCTACTTTCGATATAACCTTTTTTGCTTCATCTGACAGCCTTGGACACTCTTTATTGAACAACAAAGAATGAATGCGTGCAATAAAATCATCACAGATAAGAGAATAGGATTTTTTGTACTTGTTTTCCCATAAGATGTTGAAGTATACATGGACTGTGATTTCGGAGGAGTGCCAGTTTAAGTTCATTCATGAAAAAACATTCCTGGTGCAAATGACATCTAGAAGATACGAGGCCATGTAGAAGGAGAGGGTTTCTCCCTCTTTCGGTGTCTGGGCTTGTCGTATACAGGTACTCAGTTGTTTGGATATGATGGCATCCCAATTGAAGCTCATGCCTAAAATGGCCACCGTATAAGCTAGAGGCATCCAAGCCTCTGAAAATCGGGAACAATCTTTCTCCCCATGCAACCTGTAGTGAAGAGAAATTAGGTATATGTATGGTTCCCTTATATTGGTTGTCAGATACTAGTTGGCAATCTGGTTCGTGAATTTTTTGTCCTCCCTCCACCATGACACCATGATTTTGATAGTGTGGTGTGTTTCTTAGAAACTTACAATGAAATCAATGCTCAAATTTTCTTTTGTCTCCCTAAGCTTGTAGTAACTCTGGACCTATGAAGGAAATAAATCCCCACACATTCGTCGTTATCGTCATTAATCAAACATTTTTGTGCATCAGTGTGGTCAATGAGCCACTTTAGGAGCTCAATGAAAGGGATCACTAGATTCCGACTTGCCACCATGTGTAGATAATCCCTACGTATATTTGGGAGGACATCATCATCGAGTATTCTTGTATCAGGTTTGTTGTGCGAGGTATACTCAAGGGCTTCTTCCCTCTTGATTATATTGAACAATTCTTCCTGCCGAGGGACTACTTCTTTGGCTCCAATGTTCTCCTCTTTGTCTTCGAAGGTCTGGGGTTGGACAAATGCCTTCTTGGTGGCTGTCTTAATGATGGGAAATGGATTTGGAGTGAATTATAATTGCCTTTCCACTGTTGGGGAGGGACCCTCTCCTTCTTTTGGTTCTTGCATCTTTGGCGCTCTTGGGGATTTTCTGGTGGAGGGTTTCTTTGGAGGCATTATTCCTGCAATTTAAACGGCCCTTTAAACAGTCGTATAGAGCACCATTGGGTGGGAACATATAAAAATGAAGCGTAAAACACCACATTGGATAAATACATGTAATGCTTGCTAAGATAGTTGTCTAATACTCATTGAACCTTGGACACCTTCTTCGGATTGTCAGCCTCGCTCTTCTTTGTGTTCTGAACTCCTTACCGCATAGAATAGGTCCATACAGAATAAATCAAAGGAATGTAATGGGAGGGGTCCTATCAGTCGTATCAATTAGTAAATGAGAGTAATGAACTTAATTCAAAACAAACCACCATCATATCTTTGCAAATAAATTCTAACTCGGTTGAAGGAAGAGGCGCGGAGGGAGGTGCATTGTATCGATAGGCTTAAATGGTCCCTTTTGATTTGCGCACGAAACAAAAACTAATGCACGATATGCGGATCAACTAACACTTTATATGCGTCGTACCTAACATATCTAAGGGATAAATGTCTCATCACATCAGGTCTCTCTGGTGTATAGATCGTGGATCGGCTACTATCTTTGTGTATATTTTTATTAATGTTCTCCTGGTAAACACTACCGACCTGATGGTATCGGGGATCGAGGAAAGTTTAAGAGAGTGTCTTCTTGGTAGGTTACCATCTTTGTAAATCTCTAATGCTGAAATAATTTTGAGAGTCAGCGGTCGATGGTACCACTCTTCTCCTTGCGCGATGCTTACTCTTCTCTTTTTTTATGCTGATGTCGGATGAATCGGTCTTCGACGATATTCTTACTGAAGCTCATTTCACAAAAAAAAAGAAGAGGGACTTTCATCCACTGACCCCTATGAAGATCGTTCTTTGATGGTATTGATTTTCATGAACATTTCTTATCGCACTTACATCTCCCTGATGTCGAATCCCTTAAGCGCATTCGGAGATGCTGCGACTGTTGATTTCTTAAGCGATTGTTAAATTAGTCTCCTTTAAAATTAAGGTGATTATGTATATGTCTAGGTATACTTTACATAATTCAAACATGAAAACATAAAAGATAAGCGCAGACGACAGTTTTATGCTGAAATAGACAGTGCAAAGGATTAAGTGGTACCCAAAAAAGAAGAGAATGGTCATAGAACCCCTTTTTTAGGGTGTGTTGAGTGCTCAACAGGACCCTACACCATCACTAAGGTTGTGGGTGACAATTATTTTGAGGTCCACCTTTCCCCCATCCTTGTCTTGCACCCAATGTTCAATGTGGACCTCCTTCAACCTTATTTTCCACCATTATTCGACACCTTAGAGATAGAAGAATAGTTGACACCAACAGAGATCAAACCTAACTAAATGGAATAGGAATCGACTGATCAAATCATGGAAAAATAGGACAAGGGAACTTTCCAGCAAAGGATCCAAATTTATTGGTTTGTCAAAGCAGGGAAGCTCCTACACCAAGGAAAGTGGCTCACCCGAGGCCAATTTCAATAGAAATTTTTGCATCTGATGGGGGAACTCAATGAAATGGATACCATTGTTTCCTAAGGGGAGAGTATTTATCCATGAGGATCTTGGTGGCCACCCACCTTTTCCAATTGGATCAAAATATTTTTTTGGTAACTTACTATTTTTAGTAGTTTTTCGGTTCCCAAACTTTTAGGGCCATTTTGAGGGCCCAAGTGACTTTTTTTATGATCAGGCACCTCGATGATATAAAAAGTCTCTGAATCATCCCCCTAAATGAAATACCTCTTCAATACCTTTCCAAAGAGCTAGCATGCACTGTAAATGGAGATCGTATGAAAATGTTACAACCTCGGGAAGTTGATGTACTAACTTACCCCAACGAGGCCCACATGACTTTTGGCGCTTCATCTCCTAGGTTTAGGATTTTGGATGTATAGGGTTTTGGCATTCATGTATATTGTAAAAATTCCTTTAGAGCCTCATTGTACTCATCTTCTTTCAATGAGCATATCCCTCACATCTCTTCTCAGAGATAAGTTGTCACCATTCTAGAAAGCTTGTTTTCAGTCTGCATTTTACAATTTTTTGCATATTTGTTATTTAATAAAAGTCAAGTTTTATTGTATCTATGTTATTGTTCACTATGTATCTATGTTAATATTATAAATCTATGGTTTCATTTTGTTCCTCTCATAAATCCAGATAATAACCCTAGGAGATGAAGTGCCAAAAGTCATGTGGGCCTCGATGAGGTAAGTTGGTACATCAACTTCCCAAGGTCGTAAGTTTTGCATACAATCTTCATTTTAGGCGCATGATAGCTCATTGGAAATAACTATTCAAGGAATATACATGTTTTCATCACACTATGGATAAATCCTATAGTGTTACTATGTCGCACCCAAGAAACATTGTTTAGGGCCTCAAAACGACCCTAGAAGTTTAGGACCTGAAAAACTAGGAAAAAACTGCCAAAATGAAAATTGTTCTTTGATCTAGTGGAATAGGTGGGTGGCCATTGATATCCACTTGGATCAGTCCTCCCCCATTAGGAATTAATTGTATCCATTGCATTGATTTCCCCTATCATATGGGAAAACTTCTGTTGAACTTATCCCCGAGTGAGCCACTTTCCTTGGTGCATGAGTTAATTTCCTGCTTTGACAACCCGATAAAGTTGGATTCTTTGTTGTCGAGTTCCCTTAGTATGAATGTCCCTGGTCTGATCAATGGATACCTATTCCATGCAGTCAATATTGAGCTCTGTTAGTGTCAATTTATCTACAATATATGATGTGTCCAATAATGGTGGGAAGTATGGACAAAGGAGGTGCACATAGAACACAGGGTGCAGGCTAAGGAAGGGGGGAATACTTAGCTCAAAATCATTGTCACCCACAGCCTTGCTGATGGTGTAAGTTCCATAGTGAAGTAGATGAAGCTTTATGTGGGGTCTTGTAAGGCACTCTTTTTGCAAATGGAAATGAGACGTTGTCTCCCACTTGAAACTTGTGTGGAACCAATTGTTGATCATGGCGTTATTTGTACTTAGCATTAGATTTATGTAAAATATCACGTACCTATTGTCGAATGTGTTGAATTCGTTCAATAAAATTGGTGGCTTTATCAGCCTCAGATTGAGCATGGGATGATTCTACCTATGTGGATGCAAGGGGTATTGTGAAATCAATGAAACTCAATGGTTGAAATCCTAACCCCACCTAAAAGGGACTATAGTTGGTCGAGCTATCAAGGGATCGATTGTAGTTGTGTTGAAAATAGGGGAGACTCTCATCACATGTACGTGGATGGTTGTAGTTATACATGCACAAGATATACACGATCATTATGTTGATGACCTATGTCTAGCCATCAGTTTGGGGGTGGAAAGTAGTGGAAGGCGGTGGATTTGGTGAGCCTGGTGTCCAACAGTGACCATAGGCTAGACTAGAATGTGTTGAGGAACCTGTTGTCCCAATTTGATATGATGGTCTATGTTATCATGAAGTGTACCCACACCCATTCGAATAAGAGCTTGGAAGTGGCCTCCATTGTGATATTCTTCTTGCAAGATGTGAGGATGGCCATCTTATAAAATCGATCAACCACCACAAAAACACAATCATTTCCCTTCTTGGTTGAAGGAATTCCCAACATGTAGTCCATTGATATGGATTCCCATGGCATGTTGGGAGTATCCCTAGGGGTTTACAGGCCTTTCTTATTAGTGGTTGGTTTGGAAGTGGCACAAGCAGTGCAGGACCTAATATACTTGTTGAAATCCTATCAAATTTTTGGCTAGTAGAAAAGATTTTGTAGTACTCCCACAATCTTTTCCATGTTAAAATGTCCTACCATATGACTCTAGTGAGATTCCCAAATCATCTTCACATGCCCACTTGAAGGATCATAGAGGTGGCCTAGATGGCATAATAGTGTGTCCTGAATATGAAAGTCAGTGACAGTCATGTATGTGCCTAGCATCTCGGGTGGTAGTGAAGTTAGGATCTCTCTCATAGAGTTGGGACCACTCGGATGCCTCATGGCCATAGGAGTGGATATGTATGATTAAGGTTGCAATTGGAGGTCAATTGAGGTAGTCAACAACACGATTGATGCTCCCTATCTTATATTTGATGTTGAGACGGAACTGCTACAAGAATGTGGACAACTTTTGATAGCAATCATTCTGTAATTTTCCTTGTGTTTGCATGAATTGTAGAGGCTTGTGATTATTTTGGATGAATCTCTCCTTCCCGAGAATTTAGTGCTTCCATTTTCAATAGGCTTGTATGATGGAATACATTTATTTCATAAATGGGGTACTTACAAATGACATCTGATATTTTCTCACTATGATATTCCATTAGATGACCATGTTGATTGAGGATTGCACCCATGGCATAGTCTGAGGCATCAGTCTCAATCTCAAAAGGTTGTTCCAGATAGGGTAAGGTCACGGTTGGCTGACACGGAGGTCTCTTCCTTGGCAGAGCCACCCGATGGTGTAGGTATGAGGGTGTGGTTTTATCAGCAAGTTCAACTTCTTGAATACCTATTCTGAGATCAAGTTCTTTTGACTTCCACTATCGACAATGAAATGCATTGGAGCACCCTTCACCCAAATCTGCGAGTGAAAAAGGCGTTCACCTTCCTTTGCTTCCTCTAGTTCACTTGGTTTTACCTTGGTGGTAGAAATAGTGGCACTAGGTTCTACGTCAATGTTCTTCTTCCCTTTGTCTGGATCTGACTTGAAGTTAGAACCTACTTCTGAATTTGAGGCTTTCATCTCGACCACCAACGAATTGTTCAAGCGACATTCATTGGTGTTATTCCAGGGGATTTCATGGAATTCACACCACTTACTAGTGTCTTTCTTCATCTTATAATTACCCTTATTTGTTTGTGGTTTGGACTAGTTGTCCTAAGGGGGTCCATCCTTTCTCTATACTTTGTTATGTGGGTTGGGAATGCCTTTTCCCTGCTTCTATTGTGGGGAATTTGCAGATCCAAACTCCTACATCCTCTTTTTAAATTTCTTCTTGATTTTGACAGCATATCGATATGTCACGCCCAATGATGATATGTCCATAAACTCCATTTCTATTTGGATGTATCTATGCAGAAATCCATGGTACTTGAGCACCAGATTTCATTCAGATTCCTTGATACCCATCTTGGTGCATAAGGTATGGAAGATATTTCTGAAATCCGGTATTGTCTGGTCCCTTTCTTGTCATAGTGTGGTCCATCGTGTATAATGGTCATCGTAGCTTCCAACAAGGTATTATTGTTCCTTAATAGCATCCCTGAAAGAATCCCAAGTGGGGGAGTGTTATCCACATTTTTGGTTATCAAGATGATATTATGATTATATCATGATGATAGAATATCAAACTCTTTATTAAGGACTTTTTCCTGAAGTAGGTTACACTTGTCATTTTCTCAAAAATCATATTTTGAAGAAAGTACACAGGTTGCATATATACTCTCCTGCGGAAATCCTTAATTTCCRCATGCTGCATTCAGCTTGGTTGCGGACTTTCCGCACTGTGTTAATGGCTAGGGTGCGGATATGTTTCTAAAGGAGAAAATGAATAAGTTCTCGATTCTTCTAGAAGGAATCTTCTAGAAAGATGAGTTGGAGTTCGAATGGTTGGAAAAATACTGACTTTCCAGATATCTTGGGATTATTCCCTATCCAAGTAACTAATCAATCTTCTACTATATAATGAGGAGATTGCTTATGGAAAAGGTTAACCAACAAGTTAAGAAGAACAACAAACAAAGAAGCAAGAGATTGATTAGAGAACTAGTGCAAGACTGTATGGAGGATTGAAGCTACAGCAACAAGAGACAGCAAGTAATCATATGTGGTTGAACTTCTTCATGCATGAGCAAGTGTGTGTGTCAGAGCTAAGAGCCATCGAAGGGAGATCTACGACATCAAGGCTCAGGTTGTATATTTCTCTTTCAGTTAATATAATATATGAGTATGTCCCTTTCCCATAATGATGATGTCATCTTATTACATGATTCCTTGATCACATGTATAGACTAGGTATTGAATATATTAATGCCTTTGC
>ML780263.1:1678824-1693911 GCA_009831015.1 Picea engelmannii | reverse complement strand
TTTTTTTTGGGCAGTTTTTGCTATTTTTAGCAGATTTTGCTATTTTTAGCTAATTTGTAAATTAATCTCGGATTAAGGGATTAGGCTAATTTTTCATCATCGCTTTCCTGATGACCTGCCCTGATGTTCAGTTTGTAGAATTCCTCAGTGTATTCTTTCACTGTCATCAACTTCTATCTCAGGTTCTACATTCTCCTGAAGAGAGTAATTTGATAGTCCCTGGGGATGAATTTCTCTTTCATCTTCATGATCATTCTGTCCCAGCTCTTGATCTTCTGCTTGCCCTTGCAGCGTCTGTCAGCTTATAGTTCATCCCACCACAATGCTGCATGTCCCTTCAATCTAGTGACAACATGCTTGACTTTATTGTCCTCTTCGACATCTTCATAGTTGAAGTACGTGTCAAGAGATCTAATCTAGTCTAGAAGCTCCTCTGCATCCAAGTTTCCCTCATAAACTGGAATTTCCATATTTTCTCTTGCACCCATCCTGGCAATAGCTCTGATCAAACACTCGTTTGATGCATCTTCGATTGCAACTTCTTCTTCGCACTCAGCCTCAACTTCTCTTTCGGAATCACTGAGATCCCCCACACTGACAGTGCGTCTTTGCATTGTCTCCATGTCTTCGAGTCTAGCTCGTAGATCACGCATTTGTCTCTCCATAATTGGATCGATCATCTGCCTACCTCTTCTTCACAGAATTTCCCTATCCTCTAGTGGATCGGGTGTCTGTCTATCTCTCCTTGGCGGCATGGTGAATTCTCTTTCTCCTCTCTGCTACATAAAGAAAAGAACCTTTCTATGCTCTGATACCAAACTGACACAGTCGCGCTCGCCAACACGTTTTCTCATAGGATCTTCCCTTAACACGACCCAAAGAACTCTAAGGCTCTTCTAATTCCCTATTGGGAATTCTGCACCCGCAACAATCTCCACGGGATCTCCTCTTTACACTCGAGAGATCAAAACTCGCGACTTCGCGAATCCAATGGTCGAACGTAGTTCCCTCGAATCCTCGAGACCTGACAACAGTCAACACTGACCCTTTCCTCCTCTTTCAGAAATTTCCCTATTGCGAGTTCGACACTTGCGATGTCGAGCAACTCGATTTACCAAACCCCGACTCCCGATACGCCGAAACTCTAATGCACGTGCGAGTTGGATATTCAACATCCCGTCACCTCTGTCGAGATTTCAGACTTCGTGGGATCACGAATCCTGATACAAATGTTTCGGGACTTCTCGTTGTGAAACCCCGAAATGGTGTACCACCTATCCCCATCACCAACTCCTATGGCCCCACACTATTCTAGTAACCATCGGGATATCGTGTATCGCGATTTTGTGATTCCCGTTGCAATACTACGGAGTTTCAACCTACGAAACCCTGATATGTGAATTCACGTGTAAATCCAATGGTCCTTGTGACTTGGATCTACGGTCCTGCCCCTCCTGAGCTTTGAACCCTCTGACGTTCTCACCATAACCTCCCTGCTCCTTCCTAAGATATGATGACTCATGGGATGTCGCGAATCCTCCTCGGAGAATTCTGATTGTTCGTTCCTCCTTGACGATTTCTGTGAGATGAACCAAGTTTTCCTCCGTGAAGACTGGTTCACCTGCACGCAAACTTACGACACTTGCTTGAACGATCCATGGCATAAAATCCCTATGCTTCTCTTTGATGACTACTCGAAGGTTCTATACCTCCTGATCTTTACCAACCCTGAATCCTTCAGAGAAACTTGCGCGCACTCCTTGTGGCAGACATTCAACCACTTCCAAGTGTTGAATTTCCTTCAACTCTTCACACACCTACAACAACAGTCTCTCAAAAGTTCACTCAGGTTCGCAACCCTGAAGTTTCACCTAGCCTACACACTCCTTGCACGGCTCCTGTGCTCAACTGCAATCCTGAGATGAATGAGAACAAAAGCAACCCTATCTGAACCCTTTGTCAACGCACTCCTTGGGGACACTTCAACTACACTTCTTGCAGGAATCCTCTGGCTCAAATAGAGAAACAATTGAAACTCATTCCTACTTCGTCTTAGACTTCAACTCAAACATGAAATCATATACACAGCATATTAAAGAAAATGAAAAACATGAAGTGAACATTCATGAGCACATCATTCAGCATCAATACACAGAGAACAGACACAAAACCTTGAATTTTCATCAAACTCTTCTATTAATTCAAATATATGTACATGGGTGTTCTTTCATATCTCTCTTCATGCTCTTGCTCCTCTCCTACTTCAATATCTCATAATGTTACAATACAGAATGAGGGTGTCTATATCTCGTTTCCCTCTTGCGCTCTACAACTGTCTAATCTAGAATTAAATTCTATCCACCTGCATTAACTACTATAAATGTCGTCTACCTACTAAGGATGAGAGCTAAAGGCTCAAGGTACATTTACATTATAAAAGTGTGCTTCATCTTAATGACTTCATTTAAGATCACGCAACAACTTCAAGGTGATTTTCAAAAATTGTGCGGGCACTTGTCCAGCTGTCCTTTGTCTTCTGCATTGGCTCACTTGATGTGGGAGATGCTCCTGCATCAAATAATTTATCTACAACATATGCATCTATCTAGCCTTCAAATAAGGGGATATTAAAATTGACTTGTACCTTTAAGGAGGTGGTGTGGTCGCTTTATAAAGATTTTTCACCTATTGGCAGTCGTCGAAGGATCTATGCAAATTTATCCATCATCTCATTCCTTTGTCGTGCAAGAGCCTCCTCAAGAAACAGTTTAAAATGATCTCCTACTCCATCGTCTCTATTTTCTTCCACCATGGGAGGCCATCGTGATCATTGGGGATGGTCTTGCAAGGGATCAACCACTTTGAGTCCCAACTCCTTGTACCCTAACCTCTTTTGGGACATGCACAGAGAAACAAATAAAGATAATATTGTTATGATACCACATCTGGATGTATAAATGGAATGAAATGGAATATAGATGTATAGAAAATAAATACACATATATAGAGTAAAACTTGACTTCTATTAATAAACAGAATATTTTGAAACTATTAAAATGCAGACTAAAACAAACTTGCTCGAATGGTGGCAACTTATCTCTGAGAATAGATGTGATGACTACACTCATTCTCAAGAATATGGTTACAATGAGGCTCAAAAGGCCTTTTTAACCTAAATAATAAATGAAAAAACCCTAAACATCCAAAACCTGACCCTAGGATATGAATTTTCAAAATTCATGTGGGCCCCAATGGGGTAAGTTGGTACACCAACTTCCTGAGGTTGTAAATTTTTCATACAATCTTTGTTTTAGGTGCATGATATCTCGTTGGAAAGAACTATCCAAGGACTACACATATTTCCATATCACTCTAGCTAAAGCCTACAATGTGACTATTTCGCACCCAAAAAATGTTGCTTAGGGCCTCAAAACGGACCTAGAAGTTTCAGACCCGAAAAACTAGGAAAAACTGCAAAAATGAAAATTGTTCTTTGAGCCAATGGAATGGGTGGGTTGCCACCAATATCCACCTAGATCATCTGAGGTTTCAAGAGAATTTTTTTTCAATGAACGACATATACATTAGAACAACCCTATATAAAATAAGAAAATAAATCTTTGAAAATATTATATCGAATGGCATTGATTTGGCACCAATCTGAGCACCCTGTCAAAAGTTATTAGCTATGTAGTCTCTCGCGGTCGTCACGAAAAAACCCTAAAAATTATCTATTTTAAATTAGAAATATATTCACTTCTGAATCTCCAATTTAGATGATTTGTTTTTTGAAATCAATTTATTTTTTGGGATGAACTCAGATACATAAGTGGTTTGGGAAAATTATGCACCAATTTCTATATAAATATGCAAAATTGCGTAGTTCTCCACGGAAAAACCCTGAAAAACGATTGATTTTAAATTACCAATATCTTGGCCTCACGAACTCCAATTTGAGCGTTTTTTTTTTTTAAATTGGTTTTCTTCCCAAGAGGAACTCATATATACAACCAATTCCATCAAATTTTATACATAAAGCTACAGTAATTGACCTGAGTGCCGCAACCCTTTTTTTGTGTCTTTTGAAACCCTACAAAAATTTAAAAATTACCCCTTTTTCCTGGTTGAAGAAAGTGCTTTGATACAACTTTTTAAGTACCAAATATCTAAATAATAAATCACCAAAAAGATATGGAATAAATCCCACATTATTATATAAAAACCCTTGAGGTAGGAAAATACCATACAATCAATCCTTTTAAGGAAGGGATCCACTCTTGATTGCTTACCTCTTCAAGGGGGAAACCTCCTAATGAGCTACGCTCGAAATAAAATTCTCATAAACATGCCCATTAGATTTTTTTCACCCCTTTATATAATGCTAGATACCACCTAAGAATATTCTAGAGGAGGAGCATTCTAGTAATCCCTCTAACATTTATTGTGTTTACAAGAGGCCTATTTATTAAAAGTGGCCTCAATACATAACAATACCTATCTAAGTGGAATAATATGGGGAATAATATGGGGAATAATAAGTGGCCTCTAACAACACTTGCAGAAGTTTTAGGTACATGTTGCTTTTGTTTTCGTACATTTTGATTTTCTGGTACCTTTGGAATTTATTTTTCAGTGATCCCATCAAGCACTGTGTATTATGGTTTTTCTTTTTCTTGTATCTTTCCCTGCAACTGATCTTTGTACATGACCTTCTCATTGAATATGACATCTCTACTCCTAATGATTTTGTGATTTTCATAATCCCATAAGAGATAACCAAAATCATTAGCACTATATCCAATAAAGGTTTACTTCTTGGATTTTTCCTCAAGCTTTGTTCTATTTTGTTTATCAATATGGAAAAATGTTTCACAACCAAAAGTATTCAAAAAATAATAGTTTACCTTTTTACCTATCCATGCCTCCTCTGGAATTATACCATCCAAAGATATTGAAGGTCCTTTGTTTATTAAGTAAACAATAGTATCTATATCATCTGCCTAGAACTGTAATGGAAAACTAGCATGCAATCTCATACTCCTTGCACGCTCCATGATTGTCATGTTCATCCTTTCTGACACACCATTTTCTTATGGTGTTCCTAGAATTGTCTTCTCTCTACGAATCCCATGGTATGAACAGTAATCATCAAACTCCTTGCTGTAACATTCACCTCCATTGTCTGATATGAGACACTTCAACCTTTTTTCTGTCTCATTCTCAACCAAATTTTTCCATCTCTTAAAAGTATCACAAACATCAGATTTTTGTCAAATGCAATAAACCCATGTTTTTCTAGTTGCACCATCAATAAAATTAACATAATACTGAGATCGAACAAGATATGATAACTGAGTTGGTCCCCATACATATGTATTCACAAGATCTAAACTTTCACTCTTGTTTTCTTTTCCGACTCTGAGAAATATGATTCTCTTCTATTTTCTATAAACATAATGCTCATAGAAATCCAAATCAATTTGTTTAAGATCTGAAAACAAATTTATTTTGTGAAGTATCTACATCCCCTTCTCATTCATGTGTCCAATCCTATGATGCCACAGTGTTGTATCCACTCCTATAGAATCTAAAGAGATAGAAGAGTTAGTATTGCTAGTACATAAATACAATGTACCTACCTTCTCTCCTTTTGCTATCACCAATGATCCTTTGGTGACCTTCCACACCTTATCCGTAAATATGGATATAAAACCTTCACTTTCCAACTTCCCTGTTGAAATAATATTTTTCCTTAGATATGGAACATGTCTTACCTCTTTCAACAACCATTGGTTTCCATTCCTTTTCTTTATTTTTACCTTTCCCATTCCAACAATTTTGCATGGTGCATCATCACCCAATTGAACCTGTCCAAAATCACCTTGAACATAATCTAGAAAATGTTTCTTATGGGATATGGCATTAAATGAAGCCCCTAAATCTACTACCCAAGAATCAGAAATATTATCTATAGAAAGAATGAAAGCATCTTGTAACACATCACCTCTTACATTTGCTTCCTAATTTTTCTCCTACTCTCCATCTCTTTGTTTCTTTGGAGCTCTGCAGTCTTTCTTCATATGTCCTTTCTTCCCACAATTCCAGCACTATGTGTTTCCAAGTATGGATTTGCATCTCCCCTTCCTATAATTCCTATGGTTCCCTGAGCCCTTTCCTCTATCCTTTTGTCTTCACATGTTCTCCATGTTTAATGCATTACCTGATGTCTCACATGTTCTTTTCCACCGCATTTCCTCTCTAAGGATAAAACCAACACCATCATCAAATTTTAGAGTGTTTTAACCAGAGATAAAGTTAATTACAACCATGACCAAGCCATTCCATCTTTCTGGTAATGAGCACAAGATTAGAAGAGCCCTGACCTCATCATCAAAGTCCACTTTTACAAAACTTAGTTGATTAGTAACCATATTAATTTCATTTAAATAATCTGCAACAAACCCACCTTTTGACATATTCATATTAAACAATCTCTTCATTAGAAATAGCTTATTGGACACCGAAGGTTTTTGATATAGTTTAACCAATGAATCCATCAAATCCTTCATTTTCTTTTCTTTTGAAATATTGAATCCCACTAATGTTTCTAAGCTCACCCGTATCGTTCCTAGTTCCTTTCTATCAAGAACCTACCATTCTTCATCCTTCATGGCCATCACCTTATTTTTTATTCCACCCAATGGCAGGAATAGATGCTTCTGATATAAATAATCTTCCATATGCATCTTCCATAACTAGTAGTTTTTTTCATTAAATTTCTCGACCCTAAACTTTCCATCTTCCGCCATTTCTCTCACTCAACCCAGGAACCCTCTTTTCCTACGAGTTACCTTTTCTCTTTGATACCAGTTGTTAGAAAAATGAGATTATGGAGAAATAAATAAAAACAAATGCGGGAATAAAACACATAAGATACATAATACAATAGAGACATAGATATACAGGGTTCACCCAGTGTGGGATACATCCACTAGAGAAATTTACAGGTGTTTCCTTTTTATTATCTAGCAAATGAAGGGATACAACCTATAATACATTCGTTGTAACTTCCTCTTCTTTCTCTCAGAATATCCTCACTCAAAATAAAATATTTGCAATGATACATAGTCGAAATACATTTCTCTCATAAAAGAGGGTTTCCTTCTAGGGAAAAAAACCCTAACATAACTTCTACCATCAAATATGTGACCTTATAATGAATGGTCTAGATTTACTATGAAATTGAAATATACATTTACATGGAAAATTTTCTTTCAGGGGCTTTGCCCCGAAACCCTCACTTTCCCCCGGACCCCACAGGAGGGGAAAGCCCCCCTTGCACTCCCTCACATGGAGGAGTGTACATTATTTCGGGGTGTAAAGTCTTCATGGGGTATAAACATGGCTGAAAAAAAATACCTCTGAATCAAGAAGATAATCATGCTCCAAAACCAACATATCCATGATACAAAAGAATAGGATTTTGTTAGGGAGAATGATAATTTTTTCCATCTAGTGATGTCCCCCCCAGATCTTCACAAAGAATCAAATACCAACCATTTAGTATTCTTAATGATTTATTAATAACCTTCTCCCCATATATCATAATCTATTGCAAGAAAATGATTGATGGATTGTGTACTTAAATTAATCACTTAAGGGCCAATTTGTTTGAGGAATTGTCCAGCCCTATGTAGTTTAGCGTTGTAAAAATAATTTTGGAACATCCCTAAGGGGAATTTTGTCTAAGGGCACAAATTAAGAACACATATCTTCCACTTCTAACTTTAGAGTTAGCTTGCTTCTATGCTAGGGAAATGAGGGATTTTCGACCTCTCTGGGAGGGTTTGGAGTCAGTTGTTTCTAGGGTCCCTAGTCCTATTGCTATTCCTCTAAATAATATAGGGGATTCTTTATTTCTAGAGTTGATATTGTATTTAAACGTCTCTAAGGCTTGAGATCCACCATAGTTATCCTTTTCAAGTGACTAACCATGAAAGTTCTAATAGATTTCAAGTGTTAAAGGAAGTGGCCCTACCAAACCATTTAAGGGAATGAGGGTAGGAGGCATGGCCCCTTTAGTTCCTGATAAATTTGGAAGGAAACCACTAGTTTTTTCATGGTTCAAATCTTATAACCCTACTTCCTAGGACCCAAAATATAAATTGTCATTCTTTTGGGTATTAAAATAAAGAGGAGAGAGTTTTTTTTCCTAAGGGTGTCTTGTTGTTGAGATAAAATGAAAAACAATGCATATGTCTAGGAGGGCCATCATTTGTATTCATCCAGTTGGTTATATCTTAATAGATAATTTATTTTCTTTGTTTAATATGATATTCCACTACGTAAATGGTTTATATGGATGTTGTTTGTTTTTTATTTTCTTGAGTTGTTGCATTCATGTTTTAATATGTGTTGTTAGATGCATTTAGAACTATGGTATCAGTCAACATGGTTAAATTTGTGTGGCATATGTAGATGGTAAGATACAAGAAAATATTAAGTTCAAATTCTTATGATTTAATGTGTTTTCCACATGTATGGGCGAGGACGAGGGTGAGTTTAGAAAATTCAGTGTTATATATTCGTCTATGTGGATTTGGGGGGAAAATGGAGAAAAATAAAGATAAATCCCCAAATGCGTGAGAAAAACTTGAGTTCAAATGAATTAGATATGTTCAAGAGGTTCAATGTAGAAACTCTACAAAGTTGCATAGTTAAATTTGACTTGGAAGGTTGAAAATATGAGTTTTAGTGGTCGTTGTAGTGTTTTACATAGTCCAGTGAATCAACAACTGAGATCATGTTTGATCTCAAGATCAATGGTTGAGATTCACTTTAATAACTTTAAAAATTCATAAGGTTTTGGACACATGAAAGGTTCAATATATCAAAAACCAATATTCATTTCAATGATTTGAAAAATGGATCATATTGAGAGTTTGGGTTCATTTTGGTCATTAGATGGTTGGAGTCAATCGATGGTGAATATTGTCTTGGCTTGGAGATCAATATCCCAGATTCATCAAAGTTTTTGTCGAAAAATTCTAAGTGTTTAAGTTCGCCAAGAGAAATAGTCGATATCCAATGGTAGGGTTAGCCAAATTAGTGAAGAGTTTCATTCAGCCCAAAATAAATCTCTAACGACCAATGACCAGTGATTGGGTGTCAATCGAATCTAGTGAATTGTTTTCAATCACCAATGGAAATCATCAATGGTTGGGCATTGACCAGATTCAAAAAAAAAAATTATTGAGTAGAGAGAAAGTTTCAATGGCCAATGGGATTATGGTTGGGTGTCGGCCGATTTGACGAGGTGTTCGAATCATCCAAGAGAAATGATTGATGGACAATGAGGGAAAGAGGGTGATTATGTGTCATTCCATGTCATCATCCATGTGTCATGACACACCATTCAAGTTGACATATCAATATGATGTGTCATGCCACATCACCATCCATGTGTCATGACCATGTCAGCAGTTTCCATGTCATCCTAGAAGTGGTCAATGACCGATGGTTGGGTCGACCGAATTGAGGAAGTGTTTTTGAAATCCAACAAGGATTGTCGAGGACCAATGGGCCTATGGATGGGGGTCATTTGAATTGGTGAGGAGTTCCATTCACCAATGAAAATCGTTAACAACCAATGGTTTGGTCGGCCAGTTTAGCATGGTGTTGCAAATCAATTTTCAAGGAAATGGGTCGATTGCCAATTGTCGGATCAAAAGTTTGGTAAAAGTGTTGTGCACATCTAAAGGAAATCATTGATCGAACAATTTTTGATGAAGTTCAGATCAATGGATAGTATCTCACTTGATTTTGAGATCAATGAATCATATTTAAAATATTGTTATAGTAGTAAAACATTCAAATTTTTAAGACCCATATAAATAAAGTTCCTAATCTTTTCTAAGCGGAAAAGGAATTCTTGAAAAAATGGATGATTATAATATCATGAGGGTTTTTTGTTCTCACGAAAAACCCATATTTCTTCCATATTCTGTGTCTGACAAATTTTTTGTTATAGAAGTGGCAAGACAGTACAAATTTTGGTTTCATACCTTTTATGAGAAAAGAAAAAATCAGTTCATCTCTTTGCCTTGGAAGGTTGGCAAAATTCTTGTAAGAGGAATTGTTAATATTGACGAATATGCTTCTTATTTTGACCATTTCAACATGCAGTTTGCAGAGGAGATCAAGGGGTTCAACCCTAATCACGTTTTTTTAAATCATATAGTTATAGTTGGGCACATCCCCTCACTCATCAACACTTTTATATATGGAGAAGAAAAGGGTGATAGTCATGACCCTAATGTTCAAGAAGTTTACAGAAATCTCGGTGATATAGATACTATCATAAGGACCACAGAACCCGATTAGGAGAGATTCAAGCCCTCTAATGAAAAGAGTGTTCAATCATCAGTTTCTTCTCAAATAATTGTTCTACCCAAGGTAAAACCTCATCCTATAGAAACCCTCCTCATGGGATAATGAAGAGAAAAACCCTCCTCAAGGGAATTTAGAAAATCCACATAAATTAAAGGTCAAAAGGAAAATAACTAATTCTCATCAAGCATGGGGGAGAAATACATGCACTTGAACCTGATATGTTGTTGTATGACATGGACCTAGATATTGATATAGAGAAATTATGAGAATATGATCTTCCCAGATGAAGAAGATCCTGCTACAGAAAATGTACCGCATATTTATTCACTTGCTGTCAAAGATGAGATTTTTTCTAATGAAGAAAATTTTGTTGTTCAGAATGCCTCATTTGATAAAGATTATAAGAAAATGATTTTTGAGAGGACCTCAAAGAGTAAGAGGGGGAAAATATGGTCTACCATTGATACTCAGAACATGTTACCATCAAAGTTGTTTTCCATTCATAAGGTCACAAGGGATTCATTGTAATTTTCAATCGCTAATATGGAGGAGGAAAATGCTCGACTAAAAGAAAGATTCAATGAATTGGAAGAAACTGTCATTACTCCACCCATTATAGCTACCCCAATTATCATGATTTGACTTGATAAGATTTTTCAAGAAATCCCGTGATCAATTTAAAGAGTTAAAGGAATTTAAAATTTGATTATTTCCACTCAACATTTTGTCGAGGAAAATATAAAGAAAAGGATGTCATTTATTTTAGAGCTATGGGATATGGAAAAAAGATTTATCTGTCTCGGCCTTAGAGTGCAAAACATTAAGGAATATTTGGGTGCAAATCTGAAAAATGATGAAGGTTTGTATGTTGATGGATTTGCAATGTTTGTAACAAAGGTCTTAGCGATGGTGGGCCAGATGAGAAAACAAGAATATCTAACCTCCCAGAGCTATATCAAACAAGAATATCTACCCTCCCAGAGATGTATCAAAAAATTAAATACAACAATGCCAAACAGCCATTAGTTCACCTGCAACACCAAAAATTCATTTCCAAGAGGCAAAAACAATACAACTGGGAAAAAATTGACATGTGCCAACTCACTAAAGGAGGCGCAGGTCAAAGAAGCTCGTAGAGTACACAATGTGCCATATGCGTGACTATGTACGAGAAAAGCCGTGAACTCCTGTGAACGACACATTTATGTTTCTTGTTGACCCCTCAACCACTTATGGACTAGCTCCCAACTTGATTTGACCCTCATATATGAGCTGAATCCGAATGGGGGGTTGGTCAAGGACCAAAGGGTGCCCTAAAGGGCCCCTTGTTCACACTAAGAACCAGTTGAATATTGCATTGAATACATGCTATAAATGGATTCCATGGGTGCACTAAGAATTTAACATTTTCATAGTATTGTTATGCTACCTCAATCCTCCCTTGAGAATCCTCTTTTCTCCTTGGATCATTCTAGCAACATTCCAATAGGCCATTCCACTCACCTATTGAGGGAATAAGCATTGATTTCTTCATCATTTTCTTTCTTTTCTACCATTGTAGGAAGATATCTCCATTAGGGCACTCAAGAGCCCTCCCAAGGAGGAAGAGGGGATTCATAAGTCCTCCTTTCTCTACGATGTTTTTCCAGCTAATATAGTTATCCATTGGTGGCATAATATTGGTCATTGGTTGATTGTTTTTAGTTCAAATTTTCTTATGCATTCTAGTTTTATTTCCTTAGTTGTTTTTAGTTTGTTTACTTGTTTATTTCATGTTCTTGGATTGTCTAATTCATGCACTAACCTTTGTCTTGTCTAGCAGGCCTAACTAGACATGTAAGTGCCCTTTTTTTCCTCACCCAAGTGACGAAACATACACAACAGATTGGCGACCATATTGGGGATAAGGTATCAATTTCCTCCCTATTTGGGATTTGAGAGAACTTATTTTTTACCCATTTATATTACAGGTACCAAAACCGGCCTGGCCTTACCTGCCAAGAGCCAAGTTTGGAGTTGGAACAGGATAATTCCACTGAAAAAATTTCCCCCCAACGCGTATCAGAATGTGCACGGGTATTTCATCCCACAGACGCGCACTCAACACATTGTTCACCCAAAGTACTTTGGTTCTCTGCACACTTTGCACCGAAAGGTATTCTATTATGTGCACATTCTGTGCACTTTGCACCAACTACGCACCTGTCTGAACTATAACCTATGCACCTTTTCAGAGTTTCAAAATTGTAAGAGTTTTTGTGATGATTTGAAGGCCCCTAGCCTTCAAAATCTTGATTTCATGCAATTTTTAAATGCACTCCACTTATATTACTTTCCCATATGAAAGGTTAGTCAAACATAGGCACTTAGGCGATGAAAAGAACCTTATTTCTCCTCTTTTTCTTCGGTTTCCACATGGATGGCTTATTTATTTTGTAAAATTTATGTTGAGATTATTTACTATCACATATAAAAACACTTGCATTGGGACAAGAAATCAGCTTTAATCATTGAGTATGCTCTTCTCTCACACCATAGAGGGATCTTGAGAATCAGAAAGGTGGTTAAGGGGACACTTCATCTCCCTTAAAAAAATCTTTAGGAGAGAACAAATCCCTCCTAGGGATCCTCTTAGTTTATTTTTTAAATCATATTAAATTTGTAAGGGCCCATACATTCCCACATGTTGAAAAATTAGGATAGTTTTTAAAATTACTTTCTTATTTTACATCACTAGGAGAGTTTAAAGATCAAAGTAACTGGCCCATACATGCCCACATGCTTGCAATCTAGGATAGTTTTTCAAAGTTTTCTTAGTGTAAACAACATTATGTTGGTTGTGGATCCTGATTATCTTCCTGATTTATAGGTCTTTTACTTTCAGCCGTGTTTATACCCCATGAAGTATTTACACCCCAGAAGTATGTACACTCTTCCACGCATGGGAGAGAAAAGGGGGGGTACCCCCTCTGCGGGGTCCGGGGGGCTTATCCCCCTGGCTGGGGGGTCTGGGGGCAAGCGAGCCCGCAGCATGGGTTCGGGGGCGAAGCCCCTGAAGAAAAAATTTCCTTATAAAAGTATATTGTAATTTCATTGTAAATCTGGACCGTTCATTATAAGGTCGCAGATCTAACGGTAGAGATTATGTTAGAGTTTTTTTCCCTAGAAGGCAACCCTCTTTTATGAGGGAAATGTATTGCGGCTATGGTTGATGGTGAATATTGTATTCTGAGAGAGGAGACTGTGAGAGAAAGAAGAGGAAGTTACAACGGGTTTTGTTGTAGGTTGTATCCCTTCATTTTGTTGGATAATAATAAAGGGAGGACCTAGCAATTTATCTGGTGGACGTAGCCCACATTGGGTGAACCATGTAAATCTACGTCTCTCTTGTATTGTGTATCTTCTTTGTTTTATTTCTGCATTTGTTTTATATTATTTCTCCGCGGTCCTATTTTTCTAACAACTGGTATCAGAGCATAAGGTAACTCGCGGGAAAAGAGGGTTCCTGGTTCGAGTGGGAGCAATGTCAGAAGATGGAAAGTTTAGGGTAGAGAAATTTAATGGCCAAAACTACCAGTTATGGAAGATGCAGATGGAGGATTATTTATATCAAAAGGATCTATTCCTACCATTGAGAAGAGTAGCAAAGAAGCCGATAGCCATGAAGGACAAAGAATGGGAGATTCTTGACAGAAAGGCTCTAGGAACGATACGGCTAAGCCTGGCAGCGTCGGTGGCTTTCAATATTTCGAAAGAAAAGACAACGAAGGGTTTGATGGATGTGTTGGCCAAATTGTATGAAAAACCCTCGGCATCGAACAAGGTATTTCTAATGAAGAGATTATTTAACATGAAGATGTCAGAAGGTGGGTCTGTTGCAGATCATTTGAATGAATTTAATACGGTTACTAATCAACTAAGTTCTGTAAAAGTGGACTTTGATGATGAGGTTAGGGCTCTTCTAATCTTGTGCGCATTTCCAGAAAGATGGAATGGCTTGGTCATGGATGTAAGTAACTCTGTCTCTGGTTCAAATACTTTAAAATTTGATGATGTTGTTGGTGTTATCCTTAGTAAGGAAATGCAATGGAAAATCACAGGTGAGACATCAGGAAATGCATTGAACATGGAGAATAGGGGAAGACAAAAGGATAGAGGAAAGGGCTCAGGAAACCACGGAAATTCTAGGAAGGGCAGATCCAAATCCAGACTTGGAAAGATAGAGTGTTGGAATTGTGGGAAGAAAGGACATCTGAAGAAAGACTGCAGAGCTCCAAAGAAACAAAGAGATGGACAGTAGGAGAGAAATCAGGAAGCAAATGTAACAGGTGATGTGTTAAAAGATGCTTTGATTATTTCTGTAGATAATATTTCTGAGTATAGGGTAGTAGATTCAGGAGCTTCATTTCATGCCACACCCCATAGGAAACATTTTCTAGATTATGTTCAAGGTGATTTTGGACAGGTTTATTTGGGTGACAATAAACCATGCAAAATTGTTGGAATGGGAAAGGTAAAAATAAAGCAATGAAATGGAAACCAATGGTTGTTAAAAGAGGTAAAACATGTTCCAGATTTAAGTAAAAATCTGATTTCAACAGGGCAGTTGGCAAGTGAAGGTTGTATATCCATATTTATAGATAAGACGTGGAAGGTCATCAAAGGATCATTGGTGATAGCGAAAGGAGAGAAGGT
>ML780263.1:1650514-1669239 GCA_009831015.1 Picea engelmannii | reverse complement strand
CATTTCCCTCATAAAAGAGGGTTGCCTTCTAGGGAAAAAAACCCTAACATAATCTCTACCATTAGATCTGTGACCTTATAATGAACGGTCTAGATTTACAATGAAATTACAATATACTTTTATAAGGCAATTTTTTCTTCGGGCGCTTCGCCCCCAAACCCCCACTGGGGGTCCACTTGCCCCCGGACCCCGCAGAGGGGGTACCTCCCCTCTACACTCCCCCACGTGGAAGAGTGTACATACTTCTAGGGTGTAAATACTTCATGGGGTATAAAAATGGCTGAAAGCAAGGACCTCTGAATCAGGAAGATAATCAGGCTCCACAACCAACATATCCCTCTTATCGCACGCTAATCACCTCCATCCACATCGAAACACTTGGTCAACACTCATCATTCATCAAAAATATCAAAAAACTCAAACTTTCAAAAACCCTTAGCTTCACCTCCAGTGCGCATATTTAACCCCCACAGGAACGCACATATGAACTCATGTTCTTTGCATAGATGCGCATCAATGCAAAGATTTCAGAGAAATAGATGTGCATCAATGCACAACTGACGGAGAAACAAATGCACATCAATGTGCAGTTGTCACACCCACAGGTGTGCACCCATGCACACTTGTTCTGTACACAGTTGGGCATTGATGTGCAGTTGTCTAAGCAATAGATATGCACCATGCGTAGTTGTATTTCCAATAGGCGTGCATCTCGTTCGCGCCTACTTTTCCCACCTACGCACCCCTATGCGCGAATGTGTCCAACACAACCGCACATCATGCACGGGAGATGTAATTATACCCACGCATCTCAGCATGGATATCCTTCCTTCTCCCGCGCATTAGTGGGCCCACCCCTAAAAAATACCCTAGTACAGCCATCTATACAACCCCTACCTAAAAAATAGAAATTATATACTGTGCAGGAGGATGGGACCCCTAACCTGACTCTCACAAATCCTGGATCGGTAGGCTCGAACTCTCATAATATTCGAAACTCCTCCAAATACTCCTGTCAATTCACTATAGCATTGGGTACAAATGAGGTGGCATTGTGGGCCCCACAACCATATATATTCCCTTTTTCGAAATTTTCACACTCAGTTACAGGATCCCAGAGCCTCTGTCTCCCAATCCGTCTTCAGCCATGAGATCAGGATTCCACCATCTACACAGTCACGTTCCCTAGGTGACCATTCATACTCGTCCCCTGAGGATCATTTTTCTCACATCACGTCCAGGTACACCTGCTCATGCTCAAAATTATCAAATAACTATTCTATGTTCTTTATTTTCAGATATTCTTCACATTGGGTATTTGGTTTTCATGTGTGCAGGTACTTGGTCATCACAAATACCGCATCCCCTTCAGGTATATGTTTGACACTAGCATGTAATCATTCCTTATGAATATCAATTGCCTCCCTCAATCATACCCTCTGACATTTACCTTTAGGGTCCTTACTTCCGGCTTTGCAGTATTGTCACCCAGTATCACTCTCCCCCACATGAGTTGTTCCATTCATAGTTCCTCTCGATACTTTTACACTCATATTTCTTTCACCCCCTAGCTATGCGAGTCCCGATAGTCTTACGCATTTCCGAGAATAATCCACCTACTCCTTATCATCATTTTTCTAGCTCTTCTAATGGACTCCTAGGTTATCTCATCTCGGTTCTATTTTGACTGCACCTCCACAGTACCATTAACCCTCCATTTCACCTGCAATTAGTTTTCCCATCTACAGATTCCCCCCCATTCTTTTACCTCATATATAAACCTACCCATGGGGACCCCACCCTCCACCAGTTCTCCATGCAACTTGCGCCCTCACAGGCCAAGCCATCTTGCACTGGGGCACCTGTTTCTGTACCTGTACACTCATCCCAAATTATTCTGTATTTATTTGGTAATTGTAAAAAGACTTTATTTCCAACATTTACTTAGCTTTTTTTTGTCACCCTTGATGACCTTCTTTTTCTGGAAAAGTAACCCATGTCGCCCTTGGTTGGGGAATCCAGTATCCTTTCCTCATTTTGACATCGTTCATAAACCTCGAGTATCCCACAGTCCATGTACCCATGATCTCTATGTTTTTCCACTTTGTCGCGCCTCTAGCACAATTTAACCCCATGTCTAGTCATCCCCCTTACGCTAGATACAATTTCATGGTTACTTTCAATCATCCTTCCAACATACCCCCAACCAAGGACAGTCTTGAGTATCACCGCATCTTGACTTCGTTCATGTTCCCTATCAATTCTTGATCTTATCTCATGGATTTCATGAATCCCTTTGCTTCATGAATGGACCATCTTCTTTTATTTTTAATTTGATCAAAATATTTATTTATACTATGATGGATGTGAGGATACTCTTATTTTCTATAATGTGTGATGTTTGAGATTCATGCTCCACTTCTCGGGAATTCTCCTTTATAAATATACTTTTTCTTTTCATCATTTTGATTTTTCTTGAAAATTAAAGATTGGGATATGTTATGTGATATGGTCCTATATTGTTATTGATCTGAAATTACGAAGAAAATCATAAGCCAAAGAGGAGTACCACCTCTTTAAAATGCAGGAGGATTCATATCCTCTTGAGTTTGTTGTTTTGGTCCTAAAGGATTCAAGTGTCAACAATGCTCAATGCTTGGAATTGAGAAAGAAAGTAGTCATTGGAAAGATATTGGATAGGATAATCCAAATATACATTTATAATTTAATTTTGAGCCAAGTAATTCTCAAGGGATCAGAAGGAAGGTTTCTGAACTTTAAGGACACTATTGAGTAGAATGGGAAGTTCATGAAGCCATAATTCTTGGCTCATAAATCAGATTGAAGCATGAGTATGGTCATTGGAAAGGTAATCCAAAGGAAAAAGAGACAGAAGGTATAAGTTCTCCATGATAGAATTGGTTTTCTCCATAGATTTGTAGGATAAAGTGGAATTGGATTCCATGAACCATGTAATTACTCAATGTGAAGATTTTTCCAAATAGTGTCAAAGTTTGGAGAAACTCTCCCAGATGATAGAATTGAGTACCAAAAGTTATTGTTGTGTAAGTAAGAGTGTATATTTTCATTATAATGAATATACATAAGTGTAGGGGAACAATTTTAAGTGTAGTAGTTTGGAAAAGTAAAAATAGGTTGAGATAATTAACAAGTGTAACGTACCTAGCCTCCCACAGGCCAGGAAACACTACAGCTACAACTCTTATATGTTACCAATTGTAACATACCTAGCCTCCCATAGGAGGGGCATGACACACCAAGAACACACCACTTGGGGGAATTGGAAACTCTGATAACAATATATTAATAAAGAATCATGAAATACATACATGAAAGGATCAAGATTCACACCACAACATAAAATACATGCACAATATACCATGCACATCATTAACTATCAAGCATGCATATTATAGGTACAATATCAGTTATAATAATTTGATACACAGTGGAAATAAATACATAAGCAAGGAAACCATAATAGAGAGCACTTATGTTTTATAAAATAAGACACCAACTGATTGCAGACTAAGGATGTTCCACCCAAACGTAGAAATTGTTGTTCCAAGTATCAACAACAGTGTCACCCCCGAGCCAGGGATATGAATCCACAAGGACGGTTCTAGAGTGTTACTTAGCTTCCCAAACCAGTCAAAACTCAATCTCTCACAGGTTTCTTCAACACTCACAACAATCCATGTACTCAGCTCTCTTCTACCCATCCTGCACCACCCAAGAGAATAGACCTCCACCCTTCTCCGCCATGCAGTCCCTCAGGAAGTCCCTCTCCATCGAGAGCTCTAGTGCAGCTAGTCCAGAATCTCCATGTTGGGACTCTCAGGACTCGCAGTTTTGATCAAATTTGTTCAAAGGCCAAGAATCTCAGACATCCAGGCCTCAAATAATGGTTGGACTACACTAGAAATCCCTATAGCCAACAAAATGGTGGTTTCTCTTCAACAGTTCATCTTTCTTTCCCAAGACAAGACACGAAAATGAGGGAAGATGATTGAGTGAAGGAATGGATGGAGTGAAAAATCCGCGAGAGAGGGTGAAAAGTGAACAAAATAAGTGAATGACTATGTGAGGTGACCAACAACAATACCAGAATGGGGACAGGAAGGAGATAATTTTCCAATGGGAGATAACGAACCCCTTCCATAGACCAGGGATGGGTTTTTGTAATTTATGGGGATCAAGAACCTCTTGGCTTTCCCCAAAGATCTCATGTAATTTATTCCCCCCCCCCCCCCCCNTTATTCCCCCCCCCCCCCCTCATTACACAAAATGGGTAATATAAAAATAAATAAGCACATATCCCCTTAATCCCCCTCTCTTCTAGAATCATAGCCCCTTATAACTCTAGTCCTTGTTCGTCTAGCAGCCAACCATGTATTTATTATTAATAATGACCAGAAAATTGCATTTATTAAGCACACCAGCCTTTTAATAATTGTTTGGGCACTTTGTCCTCTCAACAATGTAAAAATACATTATTTAATATGGGGGCTCAAAACCTTGAGTGTTACATACCCTCCCCCTTATTTTGGCACTATCCTCAGTGCATATACAAAATAGAGATCAAAATCTCAAAATTTATTCAAAAAGTTGTGGGTACTCTACCTGCATGGAATCTTCATGTTCCCAGGTAGCATCTTTAGTACTGTAGCAGGTCCACTGAACTTTTACCATATTTATAACTAGATTCCAAAAAACTTTTACCTTTCTATGAGGTATTCACACTAGTTGTGATCTAGGTGGATATTGGTCGCCACTCACCTATTCCAACTAGCTCCTCGTGTCCATTTTTGTTCAGCACGTCCTTCTATATTGCTTTATAATTGTGATTTATACACTGATGGGGCTATCTGAAGCCCCACACATTCTCCAGGTGGATACGGGTGGCCTCTCACCTAATACAACTGAATTATTTTGTATGTTTTCATGTCAACACATATTGTTGTACTTTTAGGGCTATTTTGGCGCCCTAAATGTTCTTTTCTTGGCTCGCCACAGTCAGACTGTAGACAAAGTCACATTTAAATGGAGGAATGTCTAGTTATATGAAATACCTTTCAATGGGCTATCATGTGCCTAAAACGGAGGTCGTATGCAAAATTTACGACCCTAAGAAGTTGAGGTACCAAATTACACCAACTTACCCATAGGGCCCACATGACTTTTGGCGTTTTACCTTCTAGGGTTAGGTTTTTTAATGTCTAGGATTTTGACATTCATGAGTAATATGAAAAGGGCCTTTGGAGCCTCCTTGTAATCCATTCTTCTCAGACAGATGTGCATAGAAGCCACATCTCTTCTTAGAGATAGATACCACCATTCGAGCAAGTTTCAGTTATGCAGTTTTATAGTTTCATCCTATTTCATTATTTAATAGAAGATATTTTTCACTGGATATTTGTGTTATTCTTCCTATATTTGTATTTATTATATTCATTCTATTAATCAATTTGTTCCGCTCCTAAATCTGGATCAGTAGTATAAGAGCGATCTTCTCTTCATTTATTTGTCTTTGTGCATGTCCCCAACAAGGCCTGGGTACAAGAAGTTGGGACTCAAACCAATCGATCCATTACCAGATCGATCGTGCTGAGCCCGAAAAAACCCATGGGAGATGAAAATAAATATGATGGAGTAGGATATCCTATTAAAATTTTACTTGAAGAAGCCCTCGTGCAAAAAAGGAACGAAATTATGGACAACTTCGCGTAGATCCTTTGATAGTTTCCCACGGGAGAAGCATCTTCATCAAGCGGCCATGCAACCCCCTTCAAGGTATAGGTAAATTTTGATATTCCATTATTTTAAGGACTGATAGATGTGGATGCTATAGATAAATGGTTGAATCTGCTCGAAGGATATTTTTCGGTCCACAATTTTTCCGATAGGGAAAAGATCACTTTTGCACTCCTCAAGGTCATTCCCCATGTTAAATATTGATGGGATACATACTATGAGAAAAGGGCCATGGAGGAATATGAAATTTTTTGGTGGCCCCTACATGGGATTCCTTCTAGGACGCCATTAAAGAAAAGTACTACCCTGTTGGAAGCTACGAGGACTAGTACACCATATGGACCACCCTACGTCAAGAAAGGGACCATACAATACCAGAATTCACCAATATTTTCCATACCCTATGCACCCAATTGGGTATCAAATATTCTAAGCATCATCTGGTGCTCAAATACCATGGTTGTTTGCATAGATACATTCAAACAAAAATGGAGTTCCTAGACATTGCCTCATTGCGCACGGATTATAGATACGTTGTCCAGATCGAGAAGAAATTTAAGCATAAATAGTGAGAGTTTGGATCTTCAAACCCCTCACAGTCGAAGAAGGTAAAAGGAAACCCAAACCCACATAGTAAGGGACCAAGTCGATACGGTCGTCCTCAGGACAATCTGTCCAAGATGAAACACAAGAAGGGAAACGAGAAGATGAAGAAGGACACGAAAAAATGGTGTGAGTACCATAAAATTCCTTGGCACAACACCAACAATTGTTGCTCCAAGAAATCCCTCATGGCTGAGCTGAAGGCTTCCAATTCATAGCTCAATTTGGATTTGGAGTCAAATCCTAAAGGAGGGAAGATGATTATCAATGATGAACCCAGTTCCATAGTCGCTACCACCAAATTCCATCCAAGTGAATCTAAAGAAATAGAGGAAGGGGAACGCCTCTTTCACTCATAGATGTGGGTCAAGGGGGATCTAATTCATTTCATTGTCGATGGCAGTATTCAGAAGAACTTGATTTCAGCAGAGGTAGCCAAGCGGCTAGACCTGCCAACGAAACCTCACCCACAACCCTACACCATCAGATGGCTTCGTCAAGGTAGAGATATTTGTGTCAGCCAATAGTGTCATTTGCCCTACGGCATCAAACCTTTCAAGGATGAGGTACTATGTGATCTTTATCCCCTTTAATTTTGTGATGTTCTTTTAGGACAACCATATTTGTGGAAGTGTCATGTTGTGTATGATTCTATACCCCATAGTGTTATTATTACGTTGGGTAGACAATTGTATAGGATCCCAGAGGTGGCATTGCCTACTACTATTTCTTTAATCTTTGTTAAGCAATGCAGTAAGGGCATTTCACAGACCAGGAAGTTTGTCTTATTTGTGATCCATGCTCATAGTAAGCACAAGGTTGCCGCCACATTCGTGGCCTCTACACAATGCCTCTCTTTGCAATAGAAGTAAGTGGACGGGATCGTGGAAGAATACAAAGACATCTTCGAATCACCTATAAGGGTACCTACACACTGCCAAGTCAAGCATCCAATTGATCTGACCCCCAGTGCACCTCTACATAATGGACTAGTCTGTCGGTGCTCGCTGATGGAGAATGATGAAATCAGTTATCAGATCCAAGTAATTCTTCAAAAGGGGCACATCAAACCTAAATCATCCCCTTATGAAATCCTGATTGTACTAGTGTAGAAGAAGGATGGGACATGGAAACTCTGTATTGATTATAGAGCCTTAAAAAAATCACAGTCAGGAACCGCTACCCCATTCCCAAGATTGATGACCTTTTTGACCAACTCAAGGGGGAAAATTTATTCAGCAAGATTGACCTGAAGTTGGGCTACCACTAGGTTCCCATCAAACCAACTAATGTTTGGAAGACAACCTTCAAGTCTAAAGAAGGTCTCTACGAATGGCTAGTCATTCCCTTTGGCTTAACAAATGCACCAACCACTTTCATGAGGTTGTTGGATGATGTATTGAGACCCTTCCCCAACTCCTTTGTGGTAGTATATTTGAATGACATACTCATCTTCAACATAATGTGGGAGGAGCACATGTGTCATATTCATAAGGTTTTGAGCACTCTGTGGCAGCAAAATCTTTATGCCAACTTGGAAAAATGATCTTTTTGCATGAACAAGGTCCAATACATTGGCTACATTGTTTATGCGCATGGGGTACATGTTGATCCAACTAATATCCAAGTCATCTGTGACTGTCCATCCATGACCTCACTGACCAAGCTTCGGAGATTCTTGGGACTAGACAATTTCTCCCAACGGTTAGTTTGGGATTCTCCCATATTGCATGGGCCCTCAGCCAGGTGACCAAGGGCGGTGGTAGGACCAAGTTCATGTAGGGGAAGAATAAGCAATGAGAATTTGATGATCTGAAACATCGCATGTGCTCAGCTCCAATACTCTCCTTTCCTGATCTACAGCAACCATTCAAGATTGAGACTTATGCATCTAGACTATGTTGTGGTTGCAGTTCTCACTCAGCACGAGCATCCTGTGGCATACCATAGTGAGACACTCTCCGATAGTGTCTGAAAATACCCCACCTATGATAATAAAATGTATTCCATTGTACAAGCCTATCGCCAATGGAAACATTACATTCTGGGGAAAGAGATGATCATACACACTGATCACAAGCCTCTGCAGTTCATAAAGACATAGGGGAAATTGTAGAATGACTACCATAAGAAGTGGTCCACCTACCTGTAGTAGTTCCATATCAACATCAAGTATAAGATCAATATCTCCAATCATGTCGATGACTTCCTCAGTCGGCCTCCTGTGGCTGCACTCACCATTGTGCTCCATTCCTGTTTACATGAAGCATCAGAGTGGCCCCAACTTTATCAACAATATCCAGAATTCTTCACCCCATATCAACTCTTGGGTATAGGCACCACTGTCATTGATTTTCACATTTAGGATGGACTCTTATGCCAGCTAGGCCATCTATGTGTTTCTGCAAGAGAGCGTGCAAATCTGATTTGGGAATCCCACTACAGTCGAGTGGCAGTACATTTTGGCATAGAGAAAATTGTGATCGTTATTTAGAAACATTTTTATTGGCCAAAACTTCGACAAAACGTCAACAAGTATATCATATCGTGCACTACCTATGCCATTTCCAAGCCAACTGTTAGGGTCCTAACCTGCACAGAGGTAGAACAATATATTTGGATGCAATAAAGGTCAATATTAATAAGGCCTTTCAATAAAATAGAATAAGGCAGACGTAAGAAGACCTAATAGAATCTTTCGCTTCTAGAATGATCTTCCTCTAGATGGTTCTTTTTAGTATAAATAGGAGTCGAGGGTATGAGAACCCTAACTTGAAGATTATTGTAATAGATCTCTTTTCAACTAGAGGTTGCCCTCTCGAAGAGGCCCATGAACATTTCTTTTAGATTCAAAGTGTTATTTTTGTTATTATTCTCATATCATTTCAGTGTTATTGTGGTGAATGTTCTGGTTATATTATTTTTATTATGCCATTACTATCATTTCATTTATGTTCTTCATATCATTTTAGTGTTATTGTGGTGAATGTTCTGGTTATATTACTGTTATTCTACCATTACTAGCATTTCATTTATGTTCTACATACATTTTATATCTGGTATATTACAACAACCATCAAGAAGCAAGGCTTATACACCCCTCTTCCTATTCCCTAGAAGTTGTGGGAATCCATCTCAATGGATTACATGTTTGGTTGGTTGTCCACCAAGAACGGAAATGGTTGTGTGTTTGTGGTTGTTGATCGATTTTTGAAGATGTCCATCCTCACAGCCTATAAGAATAATGTCATAGCAACACATATCACCAAGCTCTTCTTCGAATGAGTTTAGTTCCACTTTGGGATACCATAGACCATCATCTTCGATCGAGACACAAGTTCCTCAACACCTTTTGGTCGATTCTCTGGTCTCTGTTGGACACCAAGATCACAAAATCCACTGCTTTCCACCCCCAAACTGAGGTCGTCAATCAGATGATTGTGAAAATCATGTGCATGTACAATTCTAAGAATCCCCATAGATGGGACGGAAGTCTCCCATATGTCCAACACAACTACAACAAGTCTCTCCATAGTTCCATAGGCCATAGCCTATTTCTAGTGGGTCTAGGATTCCAACCCTTGGGACCCATTGATGTTACACTTCCTCTTGCCACCGCACAGACAGAATCTTCCCCTGATTAGTTAGCGCTAAAAAAAACCACTAGATTCATTGAGCAAATTCAGCTCATCCCCCAATAGGTCAAGGAGATTTTGTAGAAATCAAATGCTAAGTACAAGCAGTGCCATGATAAACACATGGTACCACACCAGTTTCAGGTTGGTGACAAATTCTAGTTACATTTGTAGAAGCAGTGTCTCACTGGGCTCCATCGAAATCTTCACCCACTTTGTTATGGGCCTTACACTATAACCAAGGCTATGGGTAGCAATGATTTTGAGCTCAACACTCCACCCTTCCTTGGTCTAAATCCAGTATTCAATGTGGACCTCCTTCAACCATATTTTCCACCGGTATTGGACACCTTTGATATCGTTGAATAGATGAAACCAATAGAGCTCAACCTGGGCTGCATAGAACAAGAATCCACCGATCATTTCATGGACACACAGGTCAAGGGCACTCACCAGCAACGGATCCAGCTTTATCGATTTTCCAAGGCAGGGAAACTCCTACACCAAGGAAAGTGTCTCACCTGGGGCCAAATCCAACTGAATTTTCCTCACATGATGGGGGAACTCAACACAATGGAGACCATTGCTTCCTAAGGAGGGAGGATTTATCAAGGTGGATATTGGTGGCCACCCACCTATTCCAATTGGATCCTCGTGTATGTTTTTGTTCAACACGTCCTTTTCTACTACTTTATAATTGTGATTTCTACACTTTGGGGTTGTCTGAAGCCCCATAGATTCTCCAAGTGGATACAGGTGGCCTCTCGCCTAATCCAACTGGCTTATTTTGTATGTTTTCATGTCAACACATCTTGTTGTACTTTTAGGGTTGTTTTGGGGCCCTAGATGTTGTTTTCTTGGCTCGCCACAATCAGACTGTAGACAAAGTCAGAGTCTGATGGAAGAATGTGTATTTCTCTGAAATACATTTCCAATGTGCTATCACGCACCTAAAACAAAGGTCGTATGAAAAATTTATGACCCTAGGAAGTTGAGGTACCAAATTACACCAACTTACCCATAGGGCCCACATGACTTTTGGTGTTTCACCTTCTAGGGTTAGGTTTTTGTATGTCTAGGGTTTTGGAATTCATGAGTAATATGAAAAGGGCCTCTGGAGCCTCATTGTAATACATTCTTCTCAGACGGATGCGCATAGTAGCCACATATCTTCTCAAAGGTAGCTAACACCATTCGAGCAAGTTTCAGATCTACAGTTTTACACTTTCATCCTATTTCATTATTTAATAGAAGATATTGTTCACTAGATATTTGTGTTATTCTTCCTATCTCTATGTTTACTGTATTTGTTTTGTTAATCAATTCGTTCCTCCTAAATCCGGATCAAGTTGGATGTGAAAGTCTCCCTCTGTCTCTACTCGAATTATGCTTAATCTTAACCATCTGGTCTTCCATTTCCTTTAGCAACTCCATCCAAGTACCACTATATCTACTAGTTTGTCCTAGCTTACTGGAGTACTGTACTTTCTACCATAAAAGGATTCAAATGGTCTCATCTTCAATGAAGCTTGATACCCATTATTATAGGAAATCTCAACCAAGTGCAAGTAATCTTCCCACTTAGATGGCTTATCCACCACATACATTATTAACATGTCTTCAATTAATCTGTTGACCCTCTCTATCTTTCCATCTAACCGTGGATGGTATGATGTGATAAAGTTCATATTTGTACCAAATCCTTTGAATAATCCCTTATAGAAATTTGAAGTAAACTTAGTGTCTCTGTCTGAGACAATTTTCCTAGGTATCGCATGCAACCTACCAATTTCTTTCATGTAAATTTCTGCAATATTAGTTGTTGTATGAGTTGTTTTTAAACAAACATAATGAGCATCCTTTGTCAATTTATCAACCACTACCTTGATTGAATTTTGTTGCCTTTTTTTCCTAGGAAATTTAGTTATAAATTCAATGGTTATCACTTCCCATTTCTTCTCTGGAATTGCTAATGGCTATAGAAAACCCGTTGGGTGTCTATGCTCATCCTTCACTCTCTCACATTCCATACATCTAGCTATTTAATCAGCAACATCCTTTTTCATTCTTGGCCAAAAGAATTGGCTTCTTACTGTTGTAATTGTTTTCCGGTAACCGGTATGTTGAGCATATGGAATAGTATGCATTTCCTTTAATACCAAATTCCTAAGTTTTCCATAACTAGGAACATAAATTCTATTTTTATCCATAAGTAGTCCATGTTCCTTTATCTCATACTCTTCCACTTTTTTTTTGTACATCTCCTTGTTGTAAGCTTTCCTTTACCTGTAAGTAATGTTGATATGTTACAACAAAATCTAAAATTATTCTCTTCAAGTCTAACTAATGCATACTGATAGTTGTAGCATGCATGAGATACACTCTTCTACTAAGTGCATCGACAACTTTATTTTATTTTCCTTTGATATGCTTTATATCAAAGTCGTAATCACTTAAAATTCAAGCCATCTTGCTTTCTTGGAATTCAAATTTTGGTTGATAAAAAAGATACTTCAGACCACTATGGTTTGTTCTTAATACAAATCTCTTTCCCATGAGATAATGCCTCCACATATTCAATGAATGGACAATGGTAGCAAGATCCAAACCATGCGTGGCATAGTTCCTCTCATGTTCCTTAAGCTTTATGGACTCATAACAAATGACATGTCCATTTTGAGTGAGGACTCTACCAAGTCCTTCCTTGCACACATCTGTGCATACCACAAAATTATCATTTGGGTCAACAATCTTCAAAATAGGTGCACTAGTAAGTAATTCTTTCAGTGAATTAAAATTTTCTTCACACTTAGGTGTCCATTCAAATTTAATTCCCTTCTTTTGAAAAGAAGTGATGGTATGAGAAATATTAAAGAACCTTGCTATAAACCTTTTGTAGTAACCATCTAACCCCACAAAAGATCTGACTTCTGAAAAATTCATGGGCATTGGTCATCCTCTAATGGCTTCAATCTTCTCACGATCTATTGCTATACCCTATTCTGAAATAATGTGCCCCAAGTAATGGATTTGTTATTGATAAAAATAACACTTACTCATCTTGGAATACAATTGTTGTTATCTCAACACTTGCAATACCAATATTAGGTGATGTTCATGCTCTTCCTCTGACTTAGAATAGACAAGTATGTCATCCAGGAATACTATGACAAACTTATCCAAGTAATTTTTGAATATGCCATTCACTAAGCACATAAAGAAATATGGTGCATTGGACAATCCAAATGGTGTTGGACAATTGAGAGGGGGGGGTGAATTAGTTGTTACCGTGCTTAAACAATTATGCCTATTTTAAACTCTTTACAACACACTCAATGATAATCACAATAATGTAGAGATGTAAGCAATAGAATATTCAACATTCATCACACACATGAAATATACAGAGATAGATATTTCCTGAGGAAACTCATAAAGGGAAAAACCTCTTCTTCTTGATATGATAAGTAAGCTTTATTTTCTATACATTATCATTATTATGAGCACCAACTCATCGTGGTGCTACCACCTTTTTTTTGCAAGCTGCAACTTGCTGAGAGCACCAACTCTCTAATTTCTCTAGCACCCACTAGAAGGAAGCACCAAATCCCTGGTTTCTCTATGACCCACTAGAAGGAAGAAACAACTCCCTAAGTGTTCCAACACCAATTGGATGGAAGAAGAAACTTCCAGTCACATAGGCACCAACCTGTATAACAGAGAACATTTTTTCTCCCTTGCACCACCCTACCACCCTGGTTTTTCTGGCTAGAACCAGATGGAAGCTACAACTCCCTGTGTTCAAGAACCCACTTGAAACTATGAGGAAAACAGTCCTCCTTAGAACCTCCCTACAACCTTGAAATATCAATCTTTGATTTATTGAATTTATCACAGTGATACAACACTTATCTATGGCTTACTAGTCTCATCACTATTCTACTACACTGCTTTGCTCTGCCTGCATCAGTGTCTCTCTCCTCACATCTGTTGCAATTTATGTTCTTCTCTCAGATATGCATTTATGTTCCTTGCTTCCTCCGCGCTTTATGATCTGTGTATTCTTTCTGTTCTATGCACCACGCCTCTTCTATGTGCTTTAGCTCTTGCACACAACATGCTTCTACATGCATGAAACTCTCTCAACAACAACACACATCTCTTCTTTGTTCTGCATTTTTATATTCTCTATGCATCAACTTCATCCTCTGCACAATGCCTCTGCATGCTCTTCACTACATCACTATTCTTCCCTATAGGTTTTTCACTACCTCTCTTCCTTACAACTATATGGGCCACTAGTAGAATTCCTTCACTTCTCTATTATACATATCTTTCTCATGTCAATTCCTCTACTTGATCATCATATGAACTTGTCATATTATATGGTCATTAGCTCCATCCATTCATCATCACTGGGCTTATCCTAAGATTCTCTACCTTCTCTAACAGTGCGACACTTCACCTTCTCTATCAAAGTCTTCGACGTTTTTCATTTTTCAATCGTCTCTATGATGAGTCTTCATTCCACTCTTCAGCTTCTCTGGAGATCACCCTCCAGCTCCTTGATTTCTTTGGTATATGCAATCAATCATTTTTTGCAGTTACAATCAGTCTGTCTCTGAGTAGTTACTGAGAGAACCTCAACGCACTCATGTCTTTGGCACCTTTTTCCCTTTCTGAGAAATCTACATAGTGGGCACTAGGTTTTCTGGCTAAGCCCCTTCCTTTCACATGACCATCGGCGGTGACCATATGCCTAACCAACATTCATTTCACAATTTTGCATTTCGGGTGATTGACTGAGAGTCACCTCGATTCTCCCAACTCATAAAACTCTGACATGGAGCCTAGCACGGCTAGCTCCTTCCCTTCTCTTTCACTAATGTGACCACTGGCTATGACCATAGACCTATTCAAAAAGGCATTTCACGATTTCGGCGATCTCCATTGTAAAGCCTAGCGACATGCTAGATCTTCCCTTAACCTTCATCAATGTGACTACCAGTTGTGATCAGGGGCCAAGCAAAAGGGGTGCTTTTTAATTTCTCATATCACAAACTCCTTCTATGAGTTTCCTCGAAAATCCCAACTCGTGAAACTTCAAAATGCTTTATATCAGATCAACGGTTGATATCTCTCCCTCTGATCGACGACTGCGATCATTTCGTGACTTCTCATATCACGAGTTCCTACAACTCTCAAGTTTGAATTCTCCACCTCGTGAGTCAGCGAAATGTTGATCTCTTGTCATGTGTCCTATGGATCCAATGACCCAGATCATTTCATGACTTCGCATTTCGTGAAGTTGGAGGATGGCTCTTAGTCATTATCCTCTTCACAGTTGCACTGGATCCAACGGTTTCTATTCCTTCACGCTCTGATCCAACAACTGAAGTATAATATCCTCTTATGTGTTCTCCTCCTATTTGGACTCTAATCTAATGGACATCGTGTATTTGGGATTGGTGATCCAATGACCACTATTGCTCCTCGTCATGAGCTTTGGCTTCCTCAAATATCTAAGTTTCAAAGGCCACGACCTTTGATCCTTTTGCATGCCTTGATGTATGGGATCACGTCTATGCGTCTCAGACTGATATCTCTCATGAGCTTTGGAAAAAGTTACCCTCGACCCTGGAGGACACTTGCGCTCTGTGTGCAACATTGCACTATCTCTTATGAGCTTCTCAAGCTTTCTCATCTGTTTCTTCCCAAAATACTTCTGGTGCCCACCTGGCACATTCTACCTTTCTCATATTCTGGTCTCTTGAGCTTTGGTTCATTGCTTTTATTTCATGTTAACATGTCATCGTCATTGTTTTTCTTGCCATCAATGACAAGCACAATCTTCCTGTAAACATGCCAACAATCTCCCCTTTTGGCATTGATGGAAAACCTGAACGACTACACTATTCTTCTTAGACCTCTAGCTATAGGATCCACACCTTTTCTTCCCCTTTGACATCAATGTCAAAGAAAACATGCTCCCCCTAAGTTGTTGCAGTATTTTTTAGAGGTATCAAATATTCAACCAACACATACTCCCCCTGACAGGATGGACTCTCTTAGTTTAATAGTGGGGTCACGCCCAACTTCTGGCGTAGATACTCAAACTGAGCTTGTGCAAGCAATTTAGTGAAGATATCAGAAATTTGATCTTTGGATGGGATATAATGAAAAGAAACCATAGATTTGGTTACCTATTCCCTAAAGAAGTGATACTTAATGGGTATATTCTTGGTCTTGTAATGAAAGACAAGATTCTTTGACACACTAATTTCACTAGTATTATCACAATGAATTGGGCTCAGTGCAGTATAATTTACCTCCAAGTCTGAAAGGGTCTGAATCATCCACAACACTTGGGTATAGCAGGTGGCAGCTAAATGTATTCATATTCTATAGTTGATAAGGAAATGGAACCTTTCTTCTTGCTCAACCATGATACAAGGGAATCTCCTAAGAAGAATACACCTCCACTTGTGATTTTTCTTTCATCCACACAATTATCCCAATCAGCATATGAATATACTAATAGTTGAAAAATCTGATTCCTAGGATACCATAGGCCATAGTCCATTGTTCCTTTCAAGTATCTGAATATTCTTTTGATAGCTAACAAATGACTTTGTTTAGGTTCATCCTGATACCTTCCTACCATGCAAACAACATGCATTATGTTTGGACAGGATGTTGTGATGTACAATAGGCTACCTATCATAGACCTATATGAACTCTTATCAACACCAGGTGAGTCATCATCCTTTCTAAACTTGCATCCAGTAACTATAGGTGTGCTCATAGGTGTAGAATATTCCATTTGAAACCTTTTCAACATTTCTCTTAGATATTTCTCCTGAGAAAGAAATAATCCTTCAGGACTCTGAGTAACTTGCAAACCAAGGAAAAATGACAGTTCCCCTATCATAGACATTTCAAATTCAGACTGCATGGTAGAAGAAAATCATTGTACTAATGAAACATTATTGCTTCTGAAAATGATGTCATCTACATAGACCAACACAATGAGAAAATAATCCCCCTCTATTTTGATATATAGATTGCTATCAACTGTTCTTCTCTTGAACCCTTTGTCTTGAAGATACTTATCCAATCTGTAATACCAAGCATGAGGAGCATGTTTCAACCCATATAAGGATTTATTTATCTTGCATATAAATTCAGGGTTATCTGATAGTTGGAAACCTTCTGGTTGTTCCATATATAATTCTTCTTTTAGATCTCCATTTAGAAAAGTTGACTTGACATCCATTTGATATACTTTAAACTTCTTATGACAAGCATAGGCAAGAAACATTCTAATAGCTTCTAATATTTCTACAAGCGCAAATGTTTCATCAAATTCCAATCCTTCTATTTGAGCATACCCTTTGCAGACCAATCTAGCCTTATTTCTTACAATATTTCCGTGCTCATCCATATTATTTTTGTAGACCCATTTGGATCCTATTACATTTTTATTTGCTAGCCTAGGAATGAGTTCCCAAGTGTCATTCTTTTCAATCTGGTCCAGTTCCTCATTCATTGATTTTAACCAGTTTATATCTTCACTGGCTTCATTGAAGTTCTTTGGTTCCACTATGGATATGAAGGCTATATGTGATCGCTCGTTGTTTTTTATTATCCTTCTCCTAGTTTGTACACCTTTGTCTTTCTCACCAATTATCTGACTTGTGGGATGATTCTTTTGAGTAATTCTGGAGGAAGAATTTGATGTTGTCTATTGATTTGAGTCTGTATGAGTATTTTCATATTCATCTGACTCAGAGTCTTCTGGTTTTGATTCTTGGACCTGTTCAGCTTCAACTTCAACTATATCCTTTGTTGTTGATTCAGTATTGTTCACCTCTCTTGTTGGGATTCCTTCATCAACTTTTATGTCAATAAAATCAACCAATTAATGTAGCCTCTTATTATAGCATCTATATCCTTTATTGTTTGTAGCATACCCTAAGAAGATGCCTTCATTAGCCTTGTCATCACACTTGCCAAGATTCTCATTATTATTCTTTATGTAGAGCTTACTCCCAAATACTTTGAAGTGTTTGATTGTAGCAGGTCTTCTATTAAGGTCCTAACCCGCACATAGGTAGATCAATGTATTCGGATGTAATAAAGGTCAATATTAATAAGACCTTTCAATAAAATAGAATAAGGCGGATGTAAGAAGACCTAATAGAAGCTTCCGCTTCTAGAAGGATCTTCCTCTAGATGCTTCTCTTAATAGACATATTTAGTATAAATAAGAGTCGAGGGTATGAAAACCCTAGCTTGGAGATTATTGCAACAGAGCGCTGATCGACTGGAGGTTGCCCCCTCGAAGAGGCCTGTGAACATTTCTTTCTGAATCAAAGTGCTTTTCTATTGCTATTTCGTATATCATTTCTGTGTATTGTGAAGATTATGCTGGATATTTTACTGTTATTTTTCCATTTCTAGCATTTTATTTCCGTTCTGCATATTTTATATAACTGGTATCTTGCAAGTGGTATCATAGAACTTTCCTTGGCAGAAATTGTCGGTATTTTTTTTTCAGGGTAGAGATGTATTCCGGCGTCTTTAAGCCATAGAGATCTATCGTTACGCGCATAAACCCGCGGTTGAGGGATTCATACACGCAGGAAATACAAGTGGTTCTTAAGCGCACATCTGTTGGCCACCCTTGTAACCCCTGTTGGTACCCCTTCG